>JACXIK010000022.1:2651832-2816679 GCA_014737385.1 Bombus superbus
GTAGGCACAAAATTCGACATTTTCAAATTCTACTAAAACCTATGTTGTTGCACTAAACTTGTATCGCAAACAGTTGAAAATCTTTAGCAGATCTCAAAACAAAGAAATGGCGTCAATGACGCGTATTGAAGTTAGCTACATTAAAAGTTATCGCCACATATGGGCAAATTCCGGTTTCATATTTACAGACCTGGTACTCCATTCCTTACATTCCCTGCAGTTTATTCTATTTACTATAGATTTCGTTTTCCCTATCCTAGTTCGATGATTTCATCCTTTCAATTTAGACCGAAGGCAAAATTCGGAAAATGTCCACGAACAGTATTTTTCCTACAAAAGATAAAATGCATCGCACAAACAGCGCCTATGAAACCGTCACTTTCCCCAAACGAAATTCGCTATCCCATAAAATGAAGTTTCCTATCAACTTCCTACAAAATCCACAAAAACTGTGGACACTTCCCACAAAATGTAATTCATTGTCCCGCAAGATAAAATTCGTTTCCTAGAAAATGGATTTCTTTCCCAACGAATTGCTCACAAACCGCGCCAAGAATCGGCACTTCCTATACTTAAAACTCACGATCGCTAACATAGATTTAAGAAATTTGTTAGTTTGATTTGGAATATAGGGAAAAGTAGAGTGTAGGATTTGGAATACAGAGGAGAATACACCGGTTACGGGATATAGACATAGAAGGTGGGAAAAAGGGCATGTGGAAAATGTATGATAGGATAAAGGATATGGAAATATAAAATATGAGATGTCGGATGGAGGTATGTGCTGTGGGAATAAGAATGGAAGATATGTTTCAGGGATACTGGATATGGGATAAAAGAGGAAATAGGAGATATGAAACGTTAAATGTAAGAAGAGTAGATGTATGTGCTACAAAAGTAAGGATAAAAGATATCTCCTAGTGATACGGGATGTGGGATATAGAATATCAGAAAAGAAATATGAAATATGGGATATAGAATGTGGAAACGAAGTGTGAGAAGTAAGATGAAAGATATGGATATATGTTAGGAATACTAGTTGTGGAATATAGGATATAAGATAAGCTATATGAAATATGGAATGTGGGATGGAAATGTGGATTGTGGAATAGCCTTGGGATTGTAGGTATTAGATGTTGAATGTAAGATATAGAGTATGTCAATAGTATGGAAAGTGAGGTAGAAATCGTGGAACCTAATATGCAACTTCTGAGGTATTAAGTATGGAAAATGGAGTATTGGTTGTGTGATACATAACATAGGATGTGGGATGTGATATATAGGACATAGAAGATGATGGTATAGGACAAAGGATTTCAGATATGTGATCTAGATAGAATCACGATCTAAATATAATTACAATTTGATTTATATTATAGTCATATTATAGTTAAAATAGATCTTATTAAATATAAACAAGAGTCTGGATAAGTACCTCAACGATAATATATAAATGTACTTCATAAAAATGTAGTAGAATCCACTTTTGCTCTAAATGCCTGATATTTCGTTAATTGTTCGATACTTGCTTTTACTTTTTGAATATATATAATACTTTCGAAAGACTGTTTGAATATTCGCCGTGTTATCGCGTACAAATTCAGTCGACGGTCGGTGCATTAAGGGACTATTAAACGACGTGTGCGGAGTTACTTTGGATACTTAGGAAAGAGCCGTTAGGCAAAGTGAGGAGTTCCCGCGTTAAGCGGAAGTCACGGTAATTGTACCCTCCCTTTGGCCGGTTCACAATGATCCCCGTGAACGCGGGAACACGCTCCCATCCCTGTTAAAATAATATTCGCCGAAGCGAGCGGCTCGAGCCTGCAATTAATCTTACCTTCCTTTAATCGCGGCGAATCGTGGTAAAACAACACGCGTGCACCCGTGCTACGTGCAAATGAACGTAAAAGTATTGCTAAGCCCACCGCGCGACTGATAATTTTAATATCGTCAGAAATTAAACGAAAAACTCGGTTGAAAAAAATTCGATAAATAAACTCTAGATGTTTATGCATTTGTATTAAACAAATTTTGCAAACTGGACACGATATTCAAAAACGTAAAAATTATTCAAAGTACCGTGGCAATAGTTATAATATTTCGAAATTTCTATTTGAGTCCTGCATTAGTTAGTTTATCTGCATTCATAAAAATATGAATTAGAATAACATCACAGTCTAATGATATTTTCGTCGATATTTCGATTTTGGTACTACTTGGTGTACTTGGTGACTGAGGCAAATTTATTAAATTAAAAAAGAAAGCAAATCGCATCTTAAACTGTCATCGAACAACCTCGTAACGAAAAAGGCTGCAAAAAGGAAAACGTTTAAAGATAATTTGTCAATCCCAAAGTTCACATTTCATCCTGTGCAACGAGGATCGTCGACGAAGGGAGGGTTGCCTCTGGTAGCGGGTCGAGTTTTCGCGTTAAGCGGAAGTCACAGTAACCTCGACTTAGGCGTTTCCCGTGTGGCTAGATAAGCGTCGACAGGGATGAGAATTGCCATGGGCTACGTATCGTATCGTGGTTATTCTCGCGAACCTAGGACGCAGAAATCGTAGTCAAAAAGTTTGAAATTCTCGATTTTTCCACGAAAAATCTCAATGGTCATGCTATGAGTCATTGATAGGGAGTGAAACAACGTTCCTTAGGGGATCGCAAAGAGTTTTCTTGTCTTTTCGTAATATATAAATATTAATATTAAATATTAACTAATTAAATGTTAGATCAGTGACCGACAATACTTAATTGCTAAAATATCTCTTCCTGTTTCGGAGGATCTTCGACTAATTTTCGAATATTTAAATTGTAGATAGTGGAAGACGAGTCGAAGCTGGCAAACGATACTTTTTGTTCTCTGTAAATGTCAAAGTGTTGTAATGTTAAATACTATGCGAATTAAAGAAGATTTTGTAAATCTGATTAGCAGATTTCTGATGATAACGCATTTATGAGAAATTTAAGAAGCGTACAAATATACAGAATGCGCAATGTAGCGCGAAAACAATCGCAACCCAAATTATTAAAAAACAGCCGTCACAGTGAAATAAAATAGTACGATAGCAACGGAGCAACGAAATAATATTGCATTTTCCATATTCCGATTGTTTATGAAGCTCTCGAAAAACGATCAAGTGCGTCCCTTTCGAAAATGAATCGCGGTTCCGCGATTGATCGTCCAAATATAAAAGGGAAAAATATAAAAATGGAAGAAAGTCAGCCTGATTGTTGACAAGATACGAAATGACGTAACAACATCATGCACTCGAACGCTTTGAAATTGAATCGTCTGGTGTGTCAATGGCGTTCCTAGAATGATGTTTGACAAGAGAAAATTCTCGTGCACCCTGTAACAATGCGATACGATTTTATATAGAAAAGTCTATAGCCCGCATGATATTTCGAGGAATCATAAAAGCTTCTTCGAGCTTCGTATCTAGAAAATATCTACTTTTAAAGTATCACTTTCGCTGAAATGAATGAAATGAAATATATACCATGATATAGAGATAATACACAAAATATATAGAATATTTATTTATATAAATGGAAAGAAATATTTATGTATAGCATATGTAATACACGTAATACGTAGAATAAAAATAGCATTAGCGATTCATACGATAAAGCATTAACGCGAGATAAACTAGTTGATGGCGCTAAAAGGGGATAGTAGGTGCGAATTATGACACATTCCATGTTCATTCACCCCTGACAGACTGAAAGGAATGTATACACCATCCCGTGGAGACGGCGGCCAACTGTTTTCATTGGCAGAACAGCCGATAATACAGAATAAAATGGGATAAGCGTATAGAGGATGAAACAAAAGCTCATTTAACGGCTTAAAGTCACATTCTCCATCGCGGATCAATTTGAATGCGTCACCAGGCCGGATATTAAACGACTGACTCGATCGC
Source organism: Bombus superbus (assembly GCA_014737385.1). NCBI lineage: Eukaryota > Metazoa > Arthropoda > Insecta > Hymenoptera > Apidae > Bombus > Bombus superbus. The sequence goes on from JACXIK010000022.1 coordinate 2,655,757, forward strand.
GCGTAATATTTTCACGAGACAATTCTTTCGAATAATAGCCATCTCTGTGTGTTTGTCTTGCAGATTGCGCAAGCTCACAATAACCTAACGAACATGCCGTGGGATTTAGACAGGGACAATATATTCCAGCATATTGATATTTTCATTAGCAGGTGCCACGACATGATTGAGATCTGTCAGGCGATGATCGATTTTGCCAGGTAATCAGTCTGCACCTCTTCACGCCCGTCGACCGACGATTTGATCAGGGATTAACCCATTGGCATACTAAACACAGAATAGACGAAACAACGGAAATAACGAGACCGCTGTTCGGTGGAACGAAGGGAGAGGAGCGCGAAAGGGTGTGTCAAAAAGTCGAAAGACTATTTCACGAAGCACTGCAGAAGATCGAGCAGGAATCCCAGAGAATCTTCGATGTTCATTACAGCACGTGGCACGATGACATGTTTACCTTTCGCAACGAAATGAAAGATCTAGAAGTCATCATCGAAAACCTAATCACGTCAATTTTCGCGCGCTTGAACAGCGTACAGGAAGCGGTGGAGGATTTTCAGAGTTTCTACACTTACATGAATCGCGAGAAACTGAAAGCTCTGTTCGACGCTAAAACGATCGAGGTACGAAGCTATTAAAATCCCAAATTTTCAAAATTAAATAACACGTCTTATAAAAATTATATCGAAGCGAATTCTTTAATCTTTGGTCGAAAATTAAAAGAAAACTGAGATAAAAGAAAGATTTCGTTTCCCCCATAGATATGGAAACTCTTCAGCGAAGATATCCAACGAACGAAGCAGGAGATACTGGACGAAATGGAGGATTATCCTTCGATGACTCCGTATTATGCAGGTAGGGCATTGAACCTACGACTGAAAGGTGCTCGTTTGCAATCAACAAGAGAGGTGCTCGAAGAGGCCATGTGGATGCCATTTTGCGGTCTTAGCGACGATATCTACTATCAGCACAATCTGCTAAAGAAATCGATCGAGGATTTCGTCAACGATATATACATGAAATGGATACACGAGGTCGGCGAGAATCCTCGTGTCAAGCTTGATCGTTTCCTAATGCGACGCAGCGACTCGTCTGATGGATTACTATGCTGCAACATCAACCCGGACATTTTGAATTTATGCCGCGAAACCGCCTATTGGATTACTCTCAAATTCACTATCCCTGTCCAGGTTCAGATCGTTTACGATAAATGGGAAACTCTGAACTTCGTTTACGAGAGCGTTCTTGCTGTAGTTACTGGCTACAATAAGGTGATCAAAGGTTAGTTGGTTGCAATACTAGACCGTTAGCAAGCTTTTAACAATACGTGAAAGATGCGTTAATACCACGCGTGACAATGTGGGAATTTTACATTTAATTGCAGAATTTTCTACTGAATTTTTTCGAACCACGATCGTCTGCTATCTCCTCGATTATTCTAATAATATTTCGAACTCGATCAGAATTTACAGCGGACATGGGAACATTCATACGTATATGAACTAATGAAAATTGTAGAATGAAACGAACCTCGAGGTCTTTAAGTGACACGAAACGATATTGTAAATGAAATATCGTTATGTTTCTACGTTCCCCAAATTCTTAATTTTCTTCTTCGTTTCATCGATGACGAACACTTCCATCGCGGAACTCGTAGCACGTGATTAATTAAAATTCACTAAATTGCTTCTTCCAAACTCACTAACTGACATTCTCCGCGTCATGGCAAATTCTATTAAACGTATATACATTTTCTGATGCATCAAGCCCTGTGAATACGTCGAGTTACGAAGCAATAATTAGTGGCGCGGCGCAAATTCCGGGTGGACCTTCATTTTCCAAAGACCGCGGCGCGTCCGCTATTTATCACGATGGGTTTGACACTTCCATCGATCGATGAATATTTCTAGATCGATAAAAATACACTGGCTCCGGAAAGTATTTGAACGCTTACTTTATTCTTATCTAGAACGTTGTTCGACTACCTTTTTTCTTTTTTTTTTTTTTTTTAGTGTTTCCTCTTTATCATTTGTACAAATCTGAACAACTCGTAGACACGTGTTGAAACAAATTCCAGCAGATGTTTCGAAGTTTCAAACGTTGTGGTGTGCACGAACTTTCCGTTTGTATTTCGAGTTCTGGAGATTGCGAAATAGTTGGTCAAGTACATTTCCCCCAGAAATACCTGGCGCGTCTTTCGACTCGCCCTTAACGCGCCGCTACGAGTTATTATCGACCAGAGAATCCCGGCCGTGATTATAAAATATCAAGATGGAGGGGGTAGAAAGTTTATGAACAAGAACACGCTAGATTATCCTAGTTAATTAAAACGATGCACCTCGCTCTCCTCGAAATTCCTCTGAAAATCTGTTTCCCGATAAATTAATTTCCTCCTGAAGAATCGTCGATAAATTTAACGAGTTCGGTGCGCGATCTACGAATAAAAGGTTCGGCAGACAGTTTCATTGAAACTTCATTGGTCTATACCGTACTATCTGTATTACGAAGACTATATCATAAGAGCGGGGAATAACATAAAAGTGAAATCGGTTTGTTCGTTGTCAGCCAAGTAGTTTGAACCAACAGCGTCGTAACCGTATAATTTCATCGTACATCGTTACGTCGTAATCTCGCGTCTCTGAGAAGCCTGCGCGGTACTTTAAAAAATGCTCGAATAAGAGAGCACGGTTTCAACGAGAATTTCGAAACGATACATCAAATGGTAATCGAACGATCGAATGTACGCTAGAGCGAACAGATTCGAATAATCGCGTTTCTGCTGCGGTGAACTGTGTCGAGTGGACACATGCGCGCATAAACGAGTACGTATACGTATTAATGTACATATAGTACATTGTGTTTTTCAGCGTTGTCGATGACAGAACGCGATCTGTTTCGCGAACTAATTCGCCACGTAGACAGGAAGATCAATCCCGGCTTAAACAGGCTGACATGGAACACTGAATACGTGGACGCATACATCGAGGATTGCTTTAACCAAACGGCAAATGTACGCTTCGTTCTATCCCCCCTCCGTTTCTGGCTACCGTCGCTATCGTTCTCTTCGTCCAACCTAAATCGGTCGGAAAGGGCGACGCCTATATGCGTTGCAGAAATTTATGCAACGAGTCCGGCTCTGTCCTGGTGAAATTAAATTTTGACCCAGCCAAGTGGGATCTGTCCGCAGCCTTTGTTTGTTTAATTAAGCAAGAAGTGCGCGTGCTGGCGAAACGGAATAACAATAGCGGATATTCGAGGCCGCGTTTGCGGTCATTCGTTACCCTGTTCAAATCGACGGAATTTAGCCCGGTCGAAGGACAAAGCCGGACACTTCATCGCTCTCTGTTAAACGCTGCGAAATTCACCGGTTCTCGGTATGGTGTCTTGTTCGATTTTGTTCGCTTCCTTACCTTCGTCTAGTGACTTGAACAGCTTTGTAAAAAGAATCTTACTTTCGCGAACGAATGTTGATAAGTAAATGTATAGACGCTTGTGTCTCGTTCGAACATTTCGCAAAATTCTCAAATATTTCGACACACGCCAGATGAAAGTTGTCGAAGATTTCTATCGTACGTATCGGTCGTACAGCTTTCTCGATGTACGAGAAGCGAAACGCTCGATTTCAATCGCGCATATTCTCTTGCAGCTGCAAGAGTTCATCGACGTTTACAAAGAATCGAATCAACATATTATGAAACTATGTGAGAAGATTTGTGATACGCCGATGATCAAAATCAGGCAGAATCACACTTATACGTTGGAGGAGCTACAGCATGAGCTACTGAAAACCAGGTACGATTTCAATGGATCTAAAGCGAGCATGGTAAATTTTAAAGGTAAAGGATGAATCATTGGATACGTATAATGAATTATTTAAGAGATGAGACTTTCGAAATTCTGCTGGGCTATCACAGAACCATCTTTCAGTATATATTGGTTATTTTGGATGGATTTAAGGATGTTCTTGAAGACGTAAGTGTTCAAAATATTGTTAAGTATCTTTCTTATTCGATTGTTTTACATATTTATTCCTACAGTTTATAAGACTTGATAAGCTTATAATACTCAATTTGAATCACTCGTTGTCAAAAGCCAAACTGACCGTCCTCGTAAAAAGCAATCTCGATAACATAAATCGCCATAGAGGAAGAATGTTCGTGGAAATGCGAACTTTTATGGCGACATAAAATCTCTCCAGGCATTCGGTGTTCAAGTATTCGGAATATTTAGCATCCTTTCGCGTGTCTACGCGGCCAAGTGGTCCGTCCACAAGGGAGAAATACATATCGTAAAAAATATTTTATTAAAACGCCTCTTTATACTTCAAACGGTGAACGTGGAAGAGAAACGTTCTTAAACACGGTGGAATAACAACGAGACACAGCGTCGTTCTGTCCCGACGTTTTCATTCTCACCCAGAACTGCTCGTTTCTTCCTTGAATCGACAACAAATGCGGCCATTCACAGAGTAAAATCCGTACGAAACATTCTCGCGTTATTCCTGCAGGCTATACGGTGCAATTCTTATGGCACTGCGACGCGGACCAAACCGATTCGCAGTAACGATATATCCTGCGTGACGCGACTGCCGTGAGGAACACACGCGCTCGTTAATCCGGAAGTCCTCTTACACGCGTTGTTTCCGTTTTGATATGAAGATACGCGAGAAAACATGGATAAGTCAGTTTTTGTCGATTGACGATTAATTGCGAATTTTATGACAATTGGCAGTTGTTAATTTTATTGTTAGATTATGACAGTTATTAACATTTTATACAAATCTGTCAACAGTCTTTGCAAGAGTGGAAGGTTTACTTAAGCAGGATGGATCTGCTCATAGGCGAGGCTTTTAAAATGTGCTTGGTCGCGTCTCTCGAGGTCATGTACGTTGCACTTCATGGTGATGGTACCACGCCACCATCGCCACTCATTTTGATACACGTAGAGCTAATCGACAATAAGGTAGTTGCGCGATGTTCTTTTTCTATTCTTGTTCTATTTGAAATAGAAATTAAAACGACAAGAGTCAAGGTTGGAGGAAGAGATTGTGAGAGATTTCTACGTCTAGATAAAATTCCTGCCGGACTTGACAAACATCGCCATGGAAGTTGCAGTGATCTTCGACAATCTCTTAGAGCCCTTGAAAAGAATAACTCGACTGATAGACAAATTCAAGTTCGATTTTCAAATTGCACCATTCTGGAAAACATACGAGAAAGATCCGGAATTGCTGGATCTTCAACAGAAACTCAACGACGGTTGTACCCTCCCCTTCGTTCATACTTGTTCTTTTCCTTCGGAGTAACTTTTATTGCAGCTACTATATTACGTATAACAACTATCGGTACAAATTTTCAGAGGTGAATGCCTGCTTCGTTCAGATGCAAACCTACATGAAAGCTTGGGAACCGTTCCAGGAGATTTGGGAAATGAATAGAGACATGTATCTTCAGAGGTATTTGCAAAATTTCAAAAATATTCGCCTATGTCGTTGACCATTGCGAAAGCTACATGGATTTATAAAATCCGTGATTAGATACGAAAAACTGAAGCCTACTGCGGAGACGTTCGACTCGGATATCAGCAGATACACGATCATCGCCAATAACGTTCAGATGCAAGAAACAGTAATGACTGTGCACTTCCTTGACGTGAATGCCGATCGATTGAAAGGTGCCATCATCGAAGAATGCTCGATTTGGCAACAGAAGTTAATCGACGTTCTATTACGGCAAACACAAAATATGGTGCATCACGTGTATCACTATATCGCGGAAAATTCTAAGAAGTTAGCACCGCATAAACTCACCACATAATAACAAGAAAAAACTTTGCGAGGCTGAAAATCTCCATAGAATTTTTTATTTAGTTTCCTAAATTTCATCCGATACTATCAATCGTCTTTATATTAATCCAACTATGAACGCATAGGGAAAATAGACATTCTGAGACCATTGATGATTCATAACATAATCAAGCCGATATAATTGAATATAACGAAATTTTTGGCGGTTCTGGGTAGCTCATGTCCATGGGTTTGCTATGCCCAAAGGACTCACGCAAGCGGGATTCAGCCGCGAAACTGCGGTCTGTGTCCCGGCGATCCTCCCTGCGGGAAGATATAACCAAATTCGAATCAAATCTAGAACGAGTCTAAATCAAACTTAACCCAAACCCAATTCAAAGCTATACCAATTGCACGACCTATGCCGTGTGCGATCGATTTACAAAAATTTCTTCATAAATCAGGCAACTCGATATGCTCCAACCCTCTGATATCTCTTATATCGTCTAAATAATTAGAATAAATTCTTGAGCAGATTTTCACTACATTTAGCAACTAGTCGCAACCGTAAATTTATTCGTTCGCAGAATAACGAAAGAGCCGACGGATCTCATAAGCATGCAATACACGATGCAGTTGTTTGAGAAGCTGAACGCCGATATTCCTCGAGAAGAGAACGAATTCCCAAAGATCCGTGATCAATACCAGACTTTGGGTAAACCTTCGAACGATTCTTAGTTTTCTCGTGCAAAAGGGCAACGGCGAGGCCGATAGTCCGTGAGATCAACGATGTTCTTCTTATCGAGGAACGTCCGATGAGCTTAATTGTTACGTGTTGTTCTTTTTCCGTTGCAATTTCTATTCGTTCCGTTTTCTCGATTTAGAGAAGTACGAGGTGAGCTTCGCGTACGACTTCATGCGGAAAATGCACGACATACAGCCTTCCTGGACCGCGTATTTAGTTCTTCTTGGCGAATGCAAAGAGATGTTGAAGGCAAAGAAGGCTAGTATTCGTTTATAAAATGTTTCGAGATTTACAAATTTACAAATATTTACGAATTACCGTAAATATCCGCAAATTCTACTTATATATGTGTTAAACTCTTACGGCATAATTGTTTATTTCAGGAGGAATTCAAACAAATCCTACTGCAGGATGCCCTCATGTTCGAAGACGAAGTATTAGCTCAAACGGCGAAATTTTTCGATACTGGGCCATTCACGTCCGCTTGGACCGTACAAGGTGAACGTATTCGTAACTTGAACAGTGATCCGGATTAATAATCTAAATAAACCGCGCGTATTCGTCCACTAATCATATATTTTTCGTGTAATTTTTAATCGTGCAAACTCCGTGTTAATTCTAATTTCGACGACACAGATGCGCTCGCCTGGATAAATCACACGGAACGGGAAATTTCGGCACTGAAAAAGAGAGAGGCCAAGCTGAAAACGCAGCTTTTAGTGTTCGACATCAATCAACCGGATTCCCTCGAACTGATACAATTAGAGCAGGTAAAACGACAAACGTTCCACGTTCTTTTCGTATAGACGCACGAAAATTATTTTAATAGGACATGGAAGCCATCCAATTGGTATGGGAGTTCACTAGCGAATGGAACATTGCTTGGGAAAGATACAAGACGCAGAATTTTTGGAAGATTGAAATGGAAGAAATGGAGAACACTGCGAATGTTCTCTTCAGGAAGCTGAACCGTCTCAGCAAGGAGCTCAAAGAAAAGAAATGGGAGATCGTCGAACACTCGAGGCAACGATAAAAATTATCCTGTTCCGTTCTGTCGTCTTCTGCTTCCTTTAAAATCACATTTTCATTAAAACGATATGAAATTTCGAAGTTCGCTGTTTCTCGACGTTTCACTCTGATAACAACATCTGTGGAATAACAAATTTTTGTTAGGGGGAGAGTGGACAGATTCAGGCGAACCCTTCCATTAATTACCAACCTGAAGAACCCAGCGATGAGGCCTAGGCACTGGAAGAAAGTCAAAGAAATTGTAGATCGTGATTTCGACGAAACATCTGAGGATTTCACTCTTGATACCATCGCGGAGATGGAGCTGCAAAATTATGCAGATCAAATCGACGATATCTCAAACTCGGCTACTATGGAATTAGCTATCGAAATTGTAAGCGTACAAAGTTGACAAAAGGTATATTGGATGTAAGAAAGTAAAAGTTAAACAAACATCCAATCGATCACAAATAGAAAACGCCTTTATCTCGAATAACATATCGTAAAAGAAAAATTCAGCAATATCTAAGTAGATAAAGAGATCTCGTCTCGTGTTCGTCAGGGCCTGAAAAATATTTCCGAGATCTGGCTAAACATGCCTTTAGAGATGATTCCTTACAAAGACAGCGGGATATTCAAGATAAAATCTACCGACGAAATAATGCAATCTTTGGAGGATCATCAAGTTCAATTATCAGCCATGAAGGCAACGAGGTTTGATAAACTGACGTGCTTCGAGGGAAACTCGATGGGGTACTATGTGTAAATGTTACAGGTTCGTTGAACCGTTTGCCGAGGAAGTTGATTACTGGGAGAGAACCCTTTCGACCATCGGGGAGGTTCTCGAAACGACCCTGTTAATTCAGCGCGGTTACATGTACATGGACAATATATTCACCACGGAAGACATCCGAAAACAGCTCCCCGAGGAAACCAGCGAATACGACAAACTGACAAGACAGTGGATCGCAATTACTTCGCGGATGGCATCCTACGGTTTGGCATTAGAAGCTACTCATAATCCACGTATGTATTGTGAGAAAATGAATTGCTGAATGTCGCGAGAATACGGTCAGTGACGAGAGTCTACATCGCGCCTATCGAATTTTGTGTATCTGTAACGACAGAATTGAAAATGCACTTTGTTGCAAGATTATATGTATTTGCGTATTTTACGTTAATCTATTTCCGAAAGGAATTAGTTGGGTACGAACATTTAACTCGCGAGAATCATGGAACAAAATTAGAGAAAAATTTCTCAAACGTCTGTAAGAAAGAACGCGAGCGAAAGAAAAACAAAGTGGGCGTATCCAATAAAATCGTCCAAACATAAGACGCGTGTAATGCATTGTAATTCGAGCAGGCTGTTCGGGATATTCAGGCGAATCGAACAAGCGCAAGGAAAGAAAAAGGAGAATGAAAAATGTACGACACGTCGTCGTCGTCGTCGTCGTCGTCGTCGTCTGTTAGAACGTGAAAAGGAAAAAAAAGAGGGCAGAGCCGCGTACCGACACGAAGACCGCGCTATAAAATAATATAAATCCGGTCCACCGGAAGCATTTGCATTTTTCCTCCGACTCGGCTCACCTAATTTCTCTCTTGTCTTCGTAGCTGGTCTGCTGGAGGTTCTGAATAAGATCAATAACAAGCTCGAGTCGATGCAACGTGCTCTGGAACAGTACTTGGAAACCAAACGACACGTGTTTCCGAGGTTTTACTTCATTTCTAACGACGATCTACTGGAGATCCTGGCGAATGCGAAGAGGCCCGAACTGATACAACAACATATTAAGAAACTCTTCGAGAATATTAAATTTCTGACCATAAGTAAGGTAAATTTAACTCGTTGGTTGAATTTATATTCATTGATAAAAAAAAAATAATGTTTCTCATTAAAAATGTTTTTGTTGCAAGTATCGGACTGTTGGAAAAATTCGTAACGTTTTTCGTTCATTCTAGTCGATTTATTTTACTGTGCTGCATATATTATAATACATCTAACGATACTTCGTGTGATTTTATAGTCCATAATTGGAAAGAATTTGGCTACTGCGATGAACTCCAACGAAGGAGAATGTATCGATTTTAACACGCCCGTCGTTCTGGAGGGCCAGGTCGAGAAATGGCTCTGCGATGTTGGTAAGATGCTTCTCTTACGATAATTGTTTCGATAAACTGGTGAACAGCAGTTTGAAAAAATACTGATCAACTAAAGCTCAGTTTCAAAATTATTTCCACTAATACCTTAACAACGGGAACTATGGCACGGCAATTTTACGTACGGTCAAACTGGAATGGAAGCAGAAAGACCCAAACATCTATCATCCATCTCATTCAAAAATCAAATTTGACACGGTACGAGTGCATCCGACGACGAAAAAAAAAAGTCAGCTTGGTATCGTTCGAGGCGCTTTTACCCGGCGTTTTCGAGGGGCCATTTGGCAACAATTTTTCGTGAAAGAGCACGCAATTTGTACGGGGCGGGGAGGGCATAGCGTGGGAACGACAGCGGTAGGGGTAGATCGTGCAACGGAACGACGAGATAAAAAGAAGGGTATAGAAACGAAAAGAAAAAGAAAAAAAAGAAAAATGGTGATTTCGCAGAGACCGCGATGAGGATCAGTCTGCGCGAGATGCTGAAGCACTGTCGTATCGCGCTGCGAAGAATGTCCGCGAAACGCGACAGGTGGGTGAAAGAGTGGCCAAGCCAGCCTGGAATTACGTCCACTCAGATCCAATGGACGACCGACTGCACCCGTACCCTTCAGCACTGCAAGTGAGCCTCACACACGCTGCTCTAGATGAAAATTTAGCGACGACGTTGGTTACAGCAGTCTGTAACCAGAACGATGGACCTGAAATTGAAGGGGTGGTGGGTATGGTTGAAAAGAGAGGAAAAGGGGTGATAAAGATAAAGTGATAGAACAGAGGGAAAACCGAATCTAAGGGCTTAAAGGCTGCCTCTGCTCTGTTGGAGACAGACTGAACGAGAAGAACGGTGGACGAAGACGCGGGCAGAGGGAAAGTGAAAGATACGGGGGTTGGATTCGCGAATAAAGGGACACGGTAACTCTAATAAGGGGAATTTTGCATATTCTGGCTCCCGTGCTACGATCCACAGTCATGCCGACCTAGCTGAACACCCTTCCTCCCTCGTTTGCATATACTAGCCGTACTGCGAATAATTTAACCCACACCCAACGGTGGAGAAGGAAATCCCTACGTCCCGGGACCCTGTTCCAACGTTCGTCCGTGGGTAGAACAGCTATCCGGGTCTGCGTGCACCCAGAACCTTCTCGTTGGCCACGGGGATGCTACTCTCGCTGAAAGAAATAAAGGGATACAAAGGTGTCAGACAAAGAGGCTGATTATGCCGCTTGCGAGGGGGAGGGGAGGGGAAGGAATTTCCTCCAGCTACGACGCTTTACCGGTGGAAGGTTAAATGTAGATGCAGGGAGGTGATACCGTCTGACGAGAATAATTAATGACTCTTTTCCTTTTTGGATAGTCTTTGAGTATTTTTACGAACGATTTTGTAGATTGCGTAGAACGTTAGGTTCATTAAGAGCATGCGATGTTGCACCGATAAGGGGGAAAGGGTTTCGCTTGAATTTACCAATAACGGGTAATAAACGCATTTAAAGGATGGTGGACTCGAGAAGACCGCTGAAAAAGCTACGAAAACGACAGAACCAGGCATTGAGCAAGTACACAGAAGCGATCAGAGGCGAACTGACCCATCTTCAACGATTAAAGTTCAAGGCGATCGCGGTGATTGAGATCCACGCGAGAGACGTTATCGAGAAGATGTACCGAGCCAGTAAGTGATCCCTGTGGCTATCCAATTTCCAATCCAGTCAGCTTCCGATCCAACCAAATCTTGTATCCTTTTTGCTTCCTTCTTGTCCTTCGTCAAACTCTTCTTAAAAACAGCATATCACGAACAGCCGTATCGAACGGTATAGGAATAATATTTTAACAAAAATTTCCTTTTACTGTATAGCCTGAGACCTTTGCGCAATGTCATATTCGCGTTATAACGTTAGAACGATAATACGGTTTTCAACGGATGGTCGTCTGTCCCCCAGGATCTCGTAAATTCATTGGGCTGTATCGAGTCGAAAATAGATGAATAGCCAGATAGATTGGAGCGCGTATTATCCTTGTATCCCTGGAAACAATTTAGCCCGCGCCATCGGCAAATATTGCTAAGTGAACAGGTGCAACGTTTGCCCAATGTATTCCGTAAATTCGCGCGTCAACGATTTGTCCGGGGACGCGTCGCCAATTAATGCGATTTCGTGAATTAAACTAATATACGAGGGGTCGACTGATTTCGATGTTTCATCACGCACAACGCGATTCGAACGGAATTGTCGAAAATACGTTTTCGTTGTAAAGCCGATTTTCGGCTTCGTTTACAGACTGCAGAGACGTGTCCGCCTTCGAGTGGCTGTCACAGCTGAGATTCTACTGGGACAAAGATATCGACGATTGCATCGTCTGGCAGACGAACACGCATTTTGTCTACGGATACGAGTATCTTGGAAACACGGGACGTTTGGTGATAACGCCGCTCACCGATAGGTAAGATGTTCGATTCCCTGTGATTTTATGATAAAAAAAAAAGATAGCATTGGATAAAGAAACGAATCTTTTGGAAAGAGAAAATAAGTATTTGACAAATCGGTGTTGTTATACTGGAAATCTAAATCATATAATACTCTTAAGCTTAATACCTGCAACAGAATGTATTTATTTTAACTTAACACGCATCAGTTCAAATACCGTTCCTAAGAACAACCCTTTTCTCGTGGCGGAAGTTTACAAGCTTCTCGTCAACACGGTTGGCAACAGGAAACAGGGTCGCGCGTGGAAGCGATTACGAATGCGTGAACCATTCGAGAGGCTATTACACGCGAGTCGGTGCTGCGATATGGGATAATTAGGTCAAGAGCCGCGACGATTACCGATGGCGTGCGAGCTTACAGTTACGTGCGATCTCGCGGTGACCCGCTCTCTATTACTCTCGTCCTCGAAATATTAACTTCGTTAGACGTAATGATACACAGCATACATGACACCGATTGCAATCGGGACTGAATTGCTTGAAACTTCAGCTACTCGCAATATGAGGTTTGGTTCGCCTTGATCTCTGTCTCAAGCTATTAAGTAGATGGAGAAGAGCTGCTAACTAATCAAATTGACAATCTCGTGGATATTTTCGTGGTAATTTCTTTGTCCGAAAAAAATCTCTAAAACTTTAACCCCGCGAATAGGTGGAATACGCGAAGTAGTTTCATTCGCTTCGTCCTATTCCATTGATTCTACGATACTTAAGATAAGAATCGCTGAATGAAGGTATTTAAGCAATCTGGAAGCCTCGTGCAATAAAATTTCGTTACTATTATCGTCTATTAGGAGGAAAATTAACGAAACTATGGAGACAAGCGTCTTTAACTCGTTGAAGGTAATTCGTTTTTAGTGGCTGTTTCGCATGTGTCGTTCTCTGATCGAACGCTGACATCCGAGTTTTCTCTCATAATTGATGAAGTTACATCAAGATCCAAAGAGCTCGTCTCTTCTCTTCTACGGGGTTGCGAGAATCTCGTTGATTAACGTTAATTACATCTCGGCTGATGTTCCCCCGGCGAAAATTTGTCGCTTGAACGTTTCTTCGCGAATGTCCACGAAGTTTCACGAACTTTCGAGGATCATACTCGTCGTCTCGAGTCCAAGAACCATCGTTGATTAATGTTGATTATACCCCTTCGAGAACATTTCGCAACTCAAACCACCCTCCTTACCCTCTCGTCAAACATCAAAACGACCATTGACTTCGATGATATTAATATGTTGCTAGCGTTCATACGCATTGTATATTTCTCGTAGTTGATCGAATGTTGTGATCGTGATACTAACTAGCTCGAAGAACCATCCATCCACCACTGTGGGAAATAACTGTTAAAACGATCGCTGAGAACCAGAGGTGGCAAGTAAACTATCGACGACGAGACCCAACTAGAGACGACAAGTAACTAATAACCGTGACGAGTGACGACGACTACGTATGTCGAGTACCGCTCGGTGACGAGTGAGGACGACTAAGAACGACAACTAGCAACTGGGGATGACGATTAACGACTGCTGATTTATTTCTAAAAGACGACCAACTCTCAGTCACCCCCTTCCAGTGCGTCCGTGATTCGATATACCCTCGAGCGAGATAGAGAAACTAATCGCTGATGGACGGTGACTTGGCAACAGGATGATCCCGCCAGGACAAGACTCGGTATTACAACGTATCGAGGATCATTAAGCCTGGCATCGATCTTCTGAATTACAGAAGGTCCTTCGGAATATAACTTCACGATACTTTACTAGCAAGGAAACGAACAATGACCGACCAGTAACGAACGAATTTCCACTAAGAGCCGTATGTGGGCTGTAGATTGACCTGCCAAGGAAATTTCGAATAAGTGTCGAATAGAGAATTAAAAATACACGACGCTTCGCTGTTTCGTAAAGTCACCCCGTCTTAACGCCGATGCTGTCGAAATGCAAATTTGCAGGAGATCGTAGGATTTTTAAAAGTTTGTGTTAGAGGTTGTGCGTTGAATCGGGTTGAAACGTTTGACGAAATAACGCATGATCGCAACGATTTTACACCTGGTATATCAATTATATCTCGAGTCTATCGTTGCCAGACAACAGTAGAGAAAATTCGCCACGACACAATCCTACGGATGTCCAAACGCAATTTCCTTGGTCCAGCAATGCGGACATAAGCTCAGCTTGTGTACAGAACCGCGTAATATACGTCAGTTAGGACAGGATGCGATACAATCTCTCATGGTGGTTGTTATCGAGAGGGAAGAGCAGTTTGCGCGACAAGGGACATCAAAGGAAACGGATCGAGGGGTTTGGAGGACAGCAACGCCAGCTCAGAGAGGATACTTAACACGGTATCGATTTAATCGCGATAAAAGGGTTCGAGCCGCTCGGCTCTAATTTATGGACAGGGCCGGCCGTCCCGATACATTTGTTCTCCGGTTCCGAGAATTTGTCTTGCGGAAAGAAGAACGCAACGCTCCCTCCGAGAAGCACGATTCCTCGTAGTAGTACGTCGCGTCGCGTCCCACCCTTACAGCCGTCGTCGACTCGCCCCTTGCTCTAGAAACGGATTAAGCGATGAATCGCTGCGTGTTCAAATTTATGGAAACGTTCGACAGGGGATCGGAGATGGTATAATGTCTGGGAATACAAATTTCTGGCTCATCTCGCCGAATAATTTATTATAAATTCTTCGACTACATTATTTCACGCAAGATTGCAAAACTGTAAAACCGAAGAGACTAAGATACACGTATTATACTCTGTTTAATGTTAACGCTACGTTGTATGCGCTATGCTCATTATGGTTATAACGTGAAACACGATACGATTCGAATTATCGACTCGATCTAATAACTGTCATAATAAATTAATAACGGTCCTTTGAGAATAATTCTATTTCGATGGTAGGTGTTACATAACTCTCACCACAGCTCTACACTTGTATCGTGGTGGCAGCCCCAAGGGACCGGCTGGTACAGGGAAAACCGAGACCGTGAAGGATCTAGGAAAAGCACTGGGATTCAATGTGATCGTGCAGAACTGCTCCGAAGGGCTGGATTACAAAAGCATGGGCAGATTATTCTCAGGACTGGCTCAGACCGGCGCATGGGGTTGCTTCGATGAATTTAATCGGTAAACAAGGAAGATCATGCAGTTTCTTTGTATCGGTTTCCTATCCCCTCTCGTTTATATCCACACAACACTACGTCATCTTGAAAATCGTTGCGTTTTCGAAACACTGACTTTGCCGGAACTACATTTCCCTGGCTTCGATGTCGTTCGATCTTTGATCTTCGATGGTCACTACAATTGAATTCGTTTTCTCCGCGATAGTATAAACATCGAGGTGTTATCGGTGGTCGCGCAACAGATACTGTCGATTCTCTCGGCGATCTCGCAGAAACTCACCTGGTTCGTGTTCGAGGGCTATGAAATATCGCTGGTGCACACCTGCGGCATCTTCATCACGATGAATCCAGGTTACGCAGGTCGCACTGAACTACCCGATAATCTGAAATCCATGTTCAGACCAATCTCAATGATGGTGCCTGACAGCGGCATGATCGCCGAGATCAATTTGTTCTGCGAGGGATTCGAACAGACGCGAATTCTCGCCAAGAAGGTTCGTACAATCCTTCCGTGAAATATATCCTTTTATGAGACTCGTATTAATCCCTTTTCCTCTTCCTACTGTCTTCTTTATAGGTTTTCACGTTGTACACGCTGGCTCAGCAACAATTAAGCAAGCAATTTCATTACGACTTTGGTTTGAGGGGAATAGTGACCTTAACGAGATACGCGGGAAAGAAGAAGAGGCTTTATCCGAATCTGCCGGACGAGGAAGTAAGATTATGGCTGCAGAGAATACGCGTTTCGACGAATAACGTACATATATAATTTAATAGCAATTCAAATTCTTATTATTGTACGTACGTGTCTCAATCTTCAGATGCTTCGTTCGTTAGAGTAATAGTTCGTCAGAACACGCAACGTGCAAGAAATTACACTGTAACGATAGCTTAACCATTCCCTTTTTCCGTTCTTTTCTTTACGACAACAAAACCACATAAGGACAGAAAAATCCAATTTTCCATCGCCTCGGCCCTCCATCGTTTTACGCCACAGTCAATCCCTTCCCTTTATACCTTTACTTTGCCATTTTTCTCTCGATTACCACCTTGTTTATACTCCTCTCTCTAAAACAGTTTCTACTCTGTCGCCATACACCGTCTTCGAGATAGATTCGAGACTTACGCGACTACGTTTATCCGGTCGCTTTACCGCGATAAACGTGGCGCGATCGTTCGATCCAGCATTAGACGTTACGTGATCGGTAAAACGAGGGAACGATGAAAATATATGGTGAATCACGCGCAGGTGATCATTCTTGCCATGAAGGATATGAACATCGCTAAACTCACCTCGGACGACTTGCCGTTGTTCCTCGGTATCACCAGCGATCTCTTCCCCGATACGGAGATACCAGCGGTGGATTACGGCGAAATTATCGGTTACATAACCAAGGAAGCCATCAAACTCAAGCTGCAGGTAATCTCGAACGTTTCAGGTCCTTACATGGAACGCAGAACGACGTGCTGATCTTTACGGGCGTTTACTTTTTAATAAAATGACCTTCGATCGAGGAAATATTACCATGTTCGTCAAAATGGTAATCTTTAGTACCTGCACGTTGCACGCTGACAATCGGAATCCAAAGATTCGAGCTGAGAATAATGAACTCGAATAAATTAAGAAACTGCCCCATACATGCCCTATACAGATATCGATTTTTTCATTGCACGTAAAAACGAGATTTTATCGCGTCGTAAAATTCTATAGCAGCTACAACTAAGAATACAATCAACGCGCCTGTATATATGCATTTATGCCTCCTGAATTTAATTTTAAAAATATATTTCACGCTAGAGATTCGATTATATTTAATTGGACTGTCAAAGCGGGCCAAAATCAACCGGAATTTCAATACGACCCGAATTTCAGTCGATCGTCTTCAGACGCCATTAACGTCGCAATCTAGGAGGCTGCGTGAACTTCCGGAAGTGCACGCGCGCCAGTTTGCACAGCTAACATTGTTTACAGCCTATTCCCCTGATACTGACGAAAGTTATCGAGCTGTACGAGACGATGAATTCGAGGCACTCGACGATGATAGTGGGCGAGTCGAACACTGCGAAGACGGCTACATGGAAGGTGTTGCAGCACGCGATGACGAGCATGAAGAACGACAAGAAACCCGGATACACCGCCGTTCATGTCTATCCTATTAATCCAAAGGCGTTGAGCCTCGCTGAACTTTACGGCGAGTACAATCTCGCCACTGGCGAATGGCACGATGGCGTTATATCGTCGATCATGCGAAAAACTTGTTCCGGTACACAGAATTCTCTATATTTTTTGGCTACCACGGCTTGGTCGCGGCAAATTGGACAAAGTCGACAGAGTCTCGTTACTTTTGACAGACGATAGCCCTGACACGAAATGGATCCTCTTTGACGGGCCAGTGGACGCCGACTGGATCGAGAACATGAACAGCGTAATGGACGATAACAAGGTACGCTTGCTGAAAGCTCTACTTTCTCGAAAAATCCAGATATTATTTAGAGAATTTCTCTTAGTTAATAACTTTCGAATAGAAGAAAATGTATATTTAAGAAGAGGGGTTTAAAAGTTTATAATTCTGGATTTCTGAAATTAACCAATTGTCGATTATTAGATTGTATAGTTTATTACGAAATAAACGTGTCTATAGGTTTTGACTCTCATAAATAACGATCGAATCACCTTGCCGAATCAAGTATTGCTATTGTTCGAGGTCCAAGACCTCGCTGTCGCCTCTCCGGCGACGGTTTCGCGGGCTGGAATGGTATATAACGATTACAAAGACCTTGGTTGGACACCTTATATGCACAGCTGGCTTCAGAAGTTTCAAGGACAGGCGGAATTCGTAGAGGAAGTAAGTCGCATAGTCTTATTAGAAACTTAGATGGAAAAAGTCAAAATAGGGATGTGAAATTGATACGACTACTAAAGTAAAATATGTACTGCAGATGAAAAAATTGTTCAATGCTCACGTGAACGATACTTTGGAATTTAAACGACGAAAATGCGAGGATCTTGTCCCAGTTCCCGAACTAAACGCCGTTCAATCGTTATGCAAGCTTCTAGAAGTGCTTGCCACCGCTGAAAATGGGGTTGAGTTCACGGGAGAAGTAGACATGTTCGCCAATATTTGCAGAATATGGTTCATCTTCTGGTATAATTTATAAAAAAAGAGCTCTTACATCCAGAAGACGGAATTTTTAGATATAATTTTACAGAGACTTGATTTTGCGTTAGTTTGATATGGTCTATTTGTGCGTCGGTCAACGAAGAGGGTAGATTCAAGGTGGACAATTTCATACGAGAGATCGAAAGCACGTTCCCACTGCGAGACACCGTATACGAATACTTTGTAGACTCTCGACTACGAACGTTCGTTTCCTGGGAAGAGAGATTGCCTACGGTATGGAGAATCCCGCCAAAGTAATTTTAAACAATTTTATTGTCTTTCCAATACTTTATCGATTCTTCTAAGACTTTCCAACGAAAGTGTACGTTTCTGTTTGTGCCTCTGTATCACACTATCGTATACCAAAAGAACGAATACACGTGCAATTTTATTTCTCTAAAAGGAGAAACTAAGATCACCGTATATTTTTCGCAAAAAAAAAAAAGATATTAAAGTAAAACGAATAAAATAACTATGAATAATTCGACATACCAGGACACCGTTCTACAAGATAGTAGTGCCGACCGTAGACACAGTTCGATACGAGTTCATCGTGAACTCGCTGCTAAAGAACCAATTCCCAGTTCTTATAGTGGGTCCCGTAGGCACGGGGAAGACGTCGATACTCCAGTCGGTATTAAACTTCCTAGACGAGGAGAAATACAGCGTGCTGACTCTGAACATGTCCGCCCAGACGACGTCGAAGAACGTGCAGGTGAACCCGCGATTTCCTACGAAAGATTCGCTCGTTAAGGAATGCAAACGATGTATTTGCATCGGAACAAGTTGACGAAGTTTCGCGTGTTTTAGGACACGATCGAGAGTAGACTCGAGAAACGCACAATACGTGTGTACATCCCTGCAGGCGGTAAAACTCTGATCGCCTTTATGGACGACTTTAACATGCCTATGAAAGAGATATACGGCTCACAGCCGCCATTAGAATTAATTCGGCAGTGGATAGGATACGGTTTCTGGTACAATCTCGTTAATGTTAATAATCGAGCTCATAATAATTCATTACATAATACTGTTTGACGAATGTGTCAAGGTACGATCGAGAGAAACAAACACAGAAATTTGTACAGAAATTACAATTAATGGCGGCCATGGGTCCCCCTGGAGGAGGTCGGAACGTTATTACGAATCGCTTGCTGACAAAGTTTAATGTAATTAATATGACGTTCCCGGTCGAGAAGCAAATCATCAGAATATATGGATCGATGTTGAACCATCATCTTAGTGAATTTCATGCGGAAGTGAAGGGAATATGTTAGTAGACGTACCATTTCGTCTTGCGAGACCCTTATTGAAAATGATGTTCGATTTTTAATTTAAAACTATCGTAAGTAAGGAATTAAAGAAAGGGTTTTCCTCTTAATCAGCCAACGAAATAACACTTTCCACTATCGGCTTGTATGACAAAGTGATCAATAAGATGTTGCCCACGCCAGCAAAGATACACTATCTGTTCAATCTAAGGGACATATCGAAGGTAGGAGCGTTACTTTGGGACCTGTATTTTCTCGGTGACTCAATCTTCGATATTTTTGCCAAACAGGTTTTCCAAGGTCTGCTACGAAGTCACAAGGATTACCAATTTTCCAGGCAAACCTTCCTTCGTCTATGGGTGCACGAGACGTTCAGAGTCTTCTCCGATCGACTGATCGACGAAAAGTAAGCGAATCTGAAAAAATCCTCCCAAACATTTTCCCGCAGAAACGAATCTTTTTCTTCTTCAGGGACAGAGAATGGTTCGCAGACCAAATTGGCGAACAACTTGGGAAACACTTTGAATTGACTTTCCATAATGTCTGCCCTGAAAAAAGATGTCCCTTATTTGGTAAGTTGAATTGACCCATCAAGGGCCAAAGGATAATTTATTTAACGAAAGAGGTATTTAACGAATCCTTGGAATTTCCTTTCACCGGCACAATGTTAAAAAATAGAGCTTGATTCTTGAATGTAAATTGATTGTAAAAGAGAAAAAGGGTTGCAAATGGAACGTTGCGTTAGTGCAGTGTGATCCTTAATGAATTCAGACGAAAGATACCGAAGTATTCCTAAGTTGAACTTAATCTGGCTACGATTTAACCCTAGCTCCGTGTAATCCAGGTCTAACTTGGGTTAAACCTGAGTCAGTTTATTCGAATGTAACTCGAATCTAATCCAGACTTAATCCACGACACTCGCAGGTAGTTTCATGAACGTTTGGGACATATACGAGGACCTTACGAACCTTACCGCCGTGAGGACTTATATAGAGAATCAAATGGACGAATATAACGCTTCCAGTGGCGTGGTTCGCATGAATTTAGTTCTTTTCCGTGATGCGGTTGAACACATCTGCCGCATAGTTCGCGTGATCTCTCAAGTCAGTAACGATTCTTATAAATCTCGAATAATAAAGCTAGTTAAACTAGTTAGAAAAATGCATTAGGTCGCGTGGAAATCGATTCGATTAAATTCGTGGTGCGAATGCTTATTTTCGAAAATAAAGAACAACGATGAAATTATCACGACAGAAAATGATATGAAATATCCTTCGACAGCCCCGTGGTAACGTTCTGCTAATAGGAATCGGCGGAAGCGGGAGACAATCTTTATCCCGAATCGCGAGCTACATATGCGAGCTGACCACCTTCCAGATCTGCGTTACGAAAAACTACAAACTACCCGAATTCCGCGAAGACCTGAAGGTCCTGTACTCGAAAACAGGCGTGGAGAATAAACCAACGACGTTCCTCTTCAACGACACGCAAGTGATCGAGGAGCAATTTTTAGAAATAATAAACAGCATACTCAGCACGGGAGAGGTGGCCAATCTCTACAAGAGCGATGAGATAGAAGAAGTATGTTTCCTGTCGATTCCAAATTTCATCCACCTCCTACTCCTTCCTACCGAATCCCATTTGCGATATCTATTTTCCATAATGGAATTCTTAATTACGGATGTAAAACGAATCGAAAGACTTGTACGCGCATAAATTCTTCCTGTCCCTCTGTGCGACAGATTAAAAAGAAACTGACAAAGGAAGTAATACGTGCTGGACGAGTACCAACAACAGAAGCGATCTATTCGTTGTTGATCGAGCGGGCGCGTGCCAATATGCACTTGGTGGTATGCATGAGCCCGATCGGAGACGCGTTCAGAAACAGATTACGCCAGTACCCGAGCCTGATCAACTGCACGACCATCGATTGGTTCCTGGAATGGCCGAGGGAAGCCCTCCTCGAAGTTGGCAACAAGTTCCTCATGAATCTCAATCTGACGCTCACTATCACCGGCGAAAATAAAGCGGTTGGTCTTCGACTGTGCCTTCTACCGCCCCTTTCCGGCCGATCGATTCCATTCGATTCCGATTTCTCCGGAATCGAGACACCGCCTCTAAAGAGAAAGAGAGAAGGAACGGGGTGAACCACATTCGCGTCCTCTCTATTTCGTGGAATCCGATTATTTTCCTCTCGACAACTCACCCTCGCCCCGTCTGGCGAGCTTCCTTCCGAAATGCAATCGTCCGAGCGTTTCCGGCAACCAGGCGCTTAATATTTTTGAATTTGCCTCGATCATGTATCCTCCTTCGAGTGTTGGAGCATGGAACGCCGGCGACAGGAATCCCAGATTTCTCTTACTCTTTATTCTTATCTTCTATTTTTAATTTGCTTGCTTGACAGTTTCGCCTCTTTCAACTTAAGTATTTGTAAAATTATTTGTCTATTTATTTTTGAACAGATCGTTTAGAGATTAAATGGAACTATTTCGCTTTAAATATCCCGTTTTTCTTTCCTCGCTCTTTTCCCTTTACTTGTATTTTCCATGGTATCGTGCGCTTTTGTAGGCATATTAAGCGTACGAGCATAGTTATGGGATTAAATGGAGATTTCGCGAATCGGACGATCAATATTAGAACTTACATCGCAAAAACAAAATGTTCCACAGGAACCTCGACAATCGGCGACAGCGATTCCTTTGCCACCGCTTCAAGAACGAATGCGGGATGGAATTGCGGCTATCTTCTCTCTGATCCATAAGACTGTGTCACAGTTTTCCAGCAGAATGGCTGCTGAGATGAAGCGTTACAATTACGTGACACCAGTGAATTTCCTGGAACTAGTTGCCGGCTATAAAACGTGAGTCTTTGCCACGGTAGCCAACAAAATCTCTTTAGCAAGGGTTCTCGTTGAAAAATTCACGAATCTCCTTGCAAAGTGAGACCATCTACGATTAGTTTGCTCCTGTTTATGTAAATCTTCAGAAAATCTTCAGGATATTCTTTTTATACGATTAGACGTAGCTTTTCTTCTAAGACTTCTGTACCGAGTATACAGATTGATAGATTTTATTATTTAAAATATATTTTTTCCATCGCTGCAACTCGGAAGATATTTTTTAGGAAGATATCGATAATTTGTAGTATTATCAAAGCTTTGTAAGAGCGTTGATAAAGTTCAGTAATTTGCGTAGTAAATATGCGTAGATCGTGTTGATTGATTTAAAAATATTTTTTGAAGATGCGCGTGTTTTAATAAAACTTGTATAAAAATGGGAAATAACTTGAAAATGGGAAGCAGCAAGGTAGACGACACGTCATGTCAGTTGGATGACCCTCGGTTTCAGAATGCTGGCGGAGAAGAGAGAGGATTTGGCGAGCCAGGCGAACAAACTTCGCAACGGTCTCTCGAAGATCGACGACACCCGCGTTAAAGTGAACGAAATGGCTACGGAACTGGAAGTCACACAGGAGCAGGTTCATAAATCTACCAGGGAATGCGAAGAGTTTCTGGTAACGATCGGTACGTGTCATCCTCTCAACGCTGATGTATCGTCATTAAGTGCAATTAGATCGGTCCACGGAAAATTCGCGCGATCTTGACCCACGTAATAATTCACTCGTGCTAATCTTCCTTTCAGCAACGAAAAATGTTCACATTCCCTTGATGCTACATATATTCTGATTTAATAATAAAAATTCCATCGCTCAAAATATTAAAAATACCCAGCATATACTTAAAGCGAGGAAATCAGTCTCTGTTCCAATTGTCACGTGGTTTGACAGTGAATCAACGTCGCGACGCGGACGAGACACAAAAGACAGTGACCGCGCGTTCGCAGCGGATCGGCGAAGAACAAAAGGAGTGCAAGAAGCTCGAAGAAATCGCTCGAGCTGACCTCGCAACTGTTGAACCAGCTCTGAACGAGGCCATGATGGTACCTTCCCCAACATTAATTCTTCCATCGTCTCGGTAATATCGTTCCGGTTCGTTTGCTACTGGTGATTAAGCAGCGCGCTACTTCGCCGTGAATCGAACGGTGTTCCGCCTCGAATATTCGGTAAAATGGTGAATTCGATGGCGGACCCCGGTATACGATCTTATTATTTGCAGCCGTCGCGTCCGACTTTTCCCTGCTCGCGACGACCGCTCGGTTCCTTCAACTTCGCGTTTTATGCACGCCGTCCGAAAAAGTTTCTCGCCAAAGTTCGTCGGTACGTTTTATAGACGACAGTAACACCGGACGTGTTACATAAATTCGTTCCATGGACTGCTTTGTTAAGAAAAATCCTAGAGGAAGTATGGCTGCGACGCAGCTCTCGGCTTCGTCGTTCGATCGATCATTGATCGTGACCCATATAACGGTATTTCAACTAGTTGAAGGAAAACTGGAAAGTTTAATTCGATCAGAGATGGAATTTCCAAAAATGTATTGGTCAAATGTAATAATTAAATTGTAGTAAAAATAATTTCGCCGGCTGTCGTATACGCTGTACCAAGTAAAATCTCGATTGTTCCCATTCGAATCCCTTATCGCAACACGTACGAGATGTCCCTTCGAAATCGCATTCATCCATATGTATAGTCGAATTTATCGGTACGGTACTGGTCTCGTATCTCACCCTATCAATTGTTATCCGTAACACAGGCCCTTGACGCGCTGAGCAAGAAGGACATCGCGGAGATACGGTCTTTCACGCGCCCCCCGCCGAGAGTCGAAATGGTAATGGAGGCAGTGATGATCCTGAAGACCTCGGAACCGAGTTGGACGGAGTCGAAGCGTCAACTAGCCGACGTGAACTTCCTCAACACGGTAAGGAAAAACACACTGATCCTCTTCCTACTCTATCTATTGCAAACAAAATTTCACGGAATACTCTGCGTCTGCACGTAAATTTTTAGCTGCGTGATTTCGACAAAGACAACATCTCCGACAGGACACTTCGACAAATTAGCAGGTACACGTCAAATCCGGAATTCGAGCCAGAAAAAGTAGGTGCGGTGTCTGTGGCAGCCAAGTCGCTCTGCATATGGGTCATCGCCATGGAACAATATGGGAAACTTTACAGGTAATCTGTCTCTCTTGGAGATTAATATCTCGAATGGGAATAGAACAGCGGTTCTCAACCAGTGAAACGCGTATCGTGAGAGGTAGCTGATGGTAGGTGGATATAGTTCGAAGAATATACGGGAAATTTACGATGAATAAAATTTTCTGTCTTTCGTGGAGCAACGATTTATTAAAGTTGAGCGTACTTTGTTTGGTTTGGATTACTTTGTATGACCGTGTATACGCGATTTGCTGTCCTCGCAAATAGCACGCACTTGCAAAGTGGTTGAGAAGCGCGGAAGCAGAGGAAGCTCTAAAACACAGAGTTCCTTCCTCTGCTCTCAGTTCGAAGGAAATGAAAGAAATTGCGACAGGCTAGATAAGAGTACGCCATTGAAATCGCAGAATCGTAGCACCGAAGAGGGAAAAATTACAGGCTGCGTTGAAATCTCTCAAAGAGAAGGAACAAGCGCTAGAAGAAGCGATGCAACAGTTGCAGAGATTGCAAGAGAAGCTGAAGAAACTGCAGGAGATGTACGACGCGAAGATGAAGGAGAAAGAAGAATTAATTAAGCTGGCGAGTAGTTGAATAATCGTCTCGATTTGAATTCGTATTTCGAAAATGAAACTACGTGAACGTGGCCTCGGCTATGCCCGTTCCTGTATAGTCTTATTTGCACGGATTTGCGCTTTGACAGAAAGTTTCGTTTGCTCGCTATTTAAAGACCAGATATCATCAGCATCGCGTATTTGCACGGGCTGCATTCAGCACGAATTTTCGAATTACTTTTTGGTCCTGACTCGGGAAGACCTTCCACTGATGTTTGTCTTACACGTTTGCGGCTCTTTCGCGGTTCAAAATTTCTTTCGATATCTTGCGATGACGAATCCTATCGTAATTAAACGTTGACTGGCAAAACGAAAGCTTTGTAACATTATATATCTGTTCTAAGTTTCATTCGCTCTATTTTATTTTCTTCTAATTTGGTAAGAGTTCAACTTACTTCTTCGAACCTATTTTAAATATATTCTCCAGCGAAATAATTCCGCGGCTCTTTCGGCTCTGACCAGAATTTCACAACGAAAGCCGAATCGATAGGGTGTACTCGAACGACCGCAGCTGATCTGGTGGTCTTATTTCGCGAACGAACCAACGACTAAATTTCAACTATGCTGACTCGATTCTACTTTCAGTTCCGCGTGTTTTCAGGCGGAACTACTGAAGCTGAAACTGGAGCGAGCCGCGATGCTGGTCGACGGTCTCTCAGACGAGCGAATTCGATGGGAGAACACGGTTGCTTCACTGGCCGAGTTCTTCGACTGGCTGCCAGGTGATTGCCTAATATCCACCGCCTTTGTGTCCTATTTGGGCCCGTTCGTATCCAATTACAGAGAGGAACTGATAAGCATCTGGATGAAAGAGGTGAGTTAACTGATTCTATCGTTTTGGTCCAAAGTAATCATCGTAATTCGCGAATGTGTCGAAAAGGGCAAAAAGTTGTGAAGAAGTTGTGAAAATAACTTTTTATATGTCAGCTCTTTCAATACAAATTTTCATTTTTAATTTAGCTATCATTCTTCCAGAAGGATGATTGCAAGATTCTTGTTTTATTCTGAGATTTCTGACAGCGGTGATTGTCCAACATTCTTCTGGAAAGATGACCACTTTTTTGAAAAGTAGTCGGTAGTAGTATAAAATTTAATAAACAAAGAGGATCGATGTTTTTGTTCTCTAATTTCCAACGGTGTCGGCAAACGAACTCGAAGGTGCAAGAAAAAGAAATTCCAACGTCACCCCAGCTCGATGTGAAACAATTCCTGGCCGACCCTGCGGTCATCAGGGACTGGAACATTCAAGGATTACCATCCGATGATTTTAGTACCGAGAACGGTATCATTGTGGTCAGAGGAACCAGGTGGCCATTAGTAATCGATCCGCAATGCCAAGCAGTGAAATGGCTCAAAAATATGGAGGCCAAGAACGTAAGCATCTGCAATCCAATCAAAGAAACAAACAAATTAGAAAAGAATCTTAATTACACAAACATTCTTAAGCGAAACCTCTTCGATCTTCTCGCGATTGTAGTCTCTAAATGTGATCGATT
This sequence comes from Bombus superbus, assembly GCA_014737385.1. Classification (NCBI taxonomy): domain Eukaryota; kingdom Metazoa; phylum Arthropoda; class Insecta; order Hymenoptera; family Apidae; genus Bombus; species Bombus superbus. Next base: position 2,682,625 of record JACXIK010000022.1, read on the forward strand.
TCGGCCAACCAGACTTCGTCAGAGTATTAGAATACGCGATCCAATATGGTAAACCAGTTCTACTAGAAAATATCGGTGAAACGATCGACCCGGTATTGAACCCGATCCTTGAACGAGCATTAGTGAAAATAGGTATGTAAAAGTATCACGAAATTATTGGAGTTCAATAGCAATTCAAATGGAAGAAGCATCGAAGACTCATTGTCAATCAATGCATTTGAACGTAAATTCAAAAAAGACGCTGCACTGTGTGTATAATGGCTGTATTCAGAATCGTATTCGTTTTATAGAGAAGATTTAAATTCAGCAAAAATAATTTACAAATAATTATTCTGTTTATAATCTTTTATTGAACCCGTATATATGATATTAATCCCCATTACTTTTTTCATAATAAATTAATAATAATTTCTTAATAAATTAATGATTGTCAAAAACTAATACGCATACTTTTGAGAGCAACAGGAAGAGACAGTTCCCAGTTGAAAGTCCTAACCTCTCCAAAGGCCTCTCCAGTTGTATATTTTGGCACTCGAAACGTGTAAACTTTAGCTTCCAAAGCTATATCGTGTCCATCTACAGTACGTGTTCTTCTCTAATTGTACAGAGGGCCAGGCGATGATCAAGTTCAATGAAAAGATGATCAGCTACCACGACAAGTTCCGGCTCTTCATCACGACGAAACTCGCGAACCCCCATTACGCCCCGGAGATATCCACTAAAACGACGTTATGCAACTTCGCCATTAAGGAACAGGGTAACTAATTGTCTTATCGTGCGTCAGTTGGAATAGGGTAGATAATAGAGAGCGAAAGAGATGGACACAGAGAGAAGGATGAAAGGGAGGCGAACTAGATCGAGAGGGCGGTAGAGGAAGAGGTAGCCAGAGGAGACAAAGTCTAGAACCTTATTATCCTGTGCGCAGGACTGGAAGACCAGCTCTTGGGAATCGTGGTCAGAAAAGAGAAGCCGCAGCTCGAAGAACAGAAGGACAATCTGGTCTTCACGATCTCGTCCAATAAACGAACTCTCAAAGAACTCGAGGACAAAATACTCCAGTAAGATATCCTTTGCTTCTTTTGATCCCTTCCTTTGTAACATGATAATAATACGATGGAAATAAAGCTCGCGTAATACAAGAGTTAATCCTGCGGAAGTTGCGGAACTAACAGTTGGGTCAAAGTTCACGGTATACTTGAAAGAATGTTTTTAAATCTATATCTTTATATAGATGATTTAAAGCTTATATCGCAGCCTCGGTCTTTGCGTATGGACACATGATACCACTGAGAAGCACCACCAAACACTTGCTTCTTTTTAACAAGATGTGTTTCGATTACAGAATTACGAATAGATCTAAACCACAATGAGCTTATCTTTCGTAATCGTTGTAACTACGCGTGAAAGGGTATTACGATCCTCTTTGTGATCTTCATACGACAGCTGTTCTTTGTCAACAACTTCTACGATATATCTATCTAAGGACATAAAAAGATTTCGCAACTTCCAAAGAGTTAAGGAAGCATATGGTGTTTATGTGTGCCATGATTTCATACAGTCTACTGAACGTGGCCGGAGACACCCTACTGGACGACCTGGATTTACTGAGCACGCTGCAATCGTCAAAGGCGACCTCGACCTCTATCGAAGAATCGTTGGTAGTCTCTGAAGAAACAGAGAAGGAGATAGATCTCGCCAGAGAAGAATACAGGTCCTGTGCACATCGTGCCGCGATCCTCTTCTTCGTCTTGAACGACATGAGTTTTATTGATCCGATGTACCAATTCGCCTTGGACGCATATATTACCTTGTTTATGCTGTCGATCGACAAGAGCGCGAAAAGTATGAGGCTCTCTGAAAGAATCGAGAATCTAAACGAATATCACACTTACGCGTTGTACAAGTACGTGTAGCCTCATACAGAATGTCACAAAATATATGAGGAATGTTTATAGGTTCGATCGTAAAAATCGAAATATGATGAAATAAGTTCATGTATAAAAATGTTGTTTTTATGTTGCGCCACTATCACTCAAAGACAACTCTCGTTGAATCAGGAACACGTGTCGAGGTCTCTTCGAACAACACAAGTTACTCTTTTCCTTTAACATGTGTATGAAGATCTTGGACGCACAAGATAAGGTGATTTCTAACGAGTATGCTTTCTTGCTTCGTGGTGGAATCGTTCTGGATAGGGAAAATCAGCCGGATAAGCCGATTGCCTGGTTGCCCGATGAAACTTGGGATAATATCACAGAACTCGATAAGCTGGCTGGATTTCATGGAATTGTTTCTTCGTTTGAACAATTCCCACGAGATTGGTATAATTGGTGCGTTTCCTATAAATTTACTATATCAAACAGTCCGATTTATTATTTTAGTGAAATATTAATTATAATTTTATTTAATATTATAAAATGTTATAATAATGTTATAAATTGAATAATATTTAGGTATATTAATACGAAACCACATGATTGGTACATCGCCTAAAAATCGCTACTTCAAAATTTACTATTTTTATAAAATGAAAATCAAATGATATTTAGGTACGTTAACACGGAACCAGAAAACACACCCCTAGTAGCAGAGTGGGAAACGAGTTGCAACGTGTTTCAGAAGATGCTAGTGATACGTAGCTGCCGTCCTGACAGAATTTCCTTCTGTATCGCGAACTTCATCGTGCTGAATCTCGGTCAAAGGTTCGTCGAGCCACCGGTGCTCGACCTAAAGGCAGTGCTCGACGATTCCGTAGCACAGACTCCGCTTATATTCGTCCTCTCGCCCGGCGTGGATCCTACGAGCACCCTGATGCAACTAGTCGACAGCCAGGAAATGACTAACCACTTTATGACTCTGTCTCTGGGTCAGGGACAAGCGCCCATTGCCACTAGGTTGGTCTTGTATTAAAAGAAAGTAGAATTTCAGACTTTTAAGGAACGTGTCATTCTGTAGATTAATATACTTGAGAAAAGAATCCGAATTATTGAACGATACTATATTTCAGGAATAATAACAGGGATTTAACTATCACATTCGTAAGAAATAGAATTCTATAAATCATGAATATACAGAGGAAGACACATTTCTTGCATGATTCCCGCTTTGTTTTCTTTGATACAAGTTTTTTACCTTAAACTTACTAATAATGCCAATTTTAATATTACATTTAATAGTAATATTATTTAATAATAATAAAAAATTTCACAAAAATCTATTTGCAGAATGATACAAGTAGGTGCAAAAGAAGGAGCTTGGGTGTTCCTAGCGAATTGCCACTTATCGCTAAGCTGGATGCCGAAATTGGACAAGATTGTGGAGACCTTAGGAGCCAGTAAAACCATACACCCGCAATTCAGGTTCGCGTTTGATCGCAAGTGTCGCCTGAGTTGATAATGAAAGGGTCTCGAATCGATTGCAGATTGTGGCTTAGCTCGAGCCCAACTCCCCAATTCCCCATATCGATCCTGCAGGCGGGTATAAAGATGACCACGGAACCACCGAAAGGTTTAAAGGCAAACATGAAACGACTTTACAGCTTAATAACCGAGACCCAATTTGAGTTGTGCCAAGCAAAGTCCAAATACAAGAAGCTTCTGTTCGCCCTGGTATTCTTCCACGCGATTCTCCTCGAGCGTAAAAAGTTCCAGCAATTGGGCTGGAATGTCATCTACAGCTTCAACGACTCCGACTTCGTGGTAATTTCACCGACTGGTTCGCGATTGAACCATCGACAATTGAAATATTCTACTAACAATGTTACCAAAAACTGATTTTTCTGATTTGTTGATTTAGCTGCAGACGTTTCTGTTTTAGAAATTACTTGGTAACTTTATTTATTAAATCGCTGTGCTATAAGAGTTAATCTAATATGGAGAGCTAAAAATTATAGTAGCGTAAATCAGTCCACTGCCAGTTTTTATAAAATGACTTGGATGATGCTTTTAAAAGTTGAATTTCTCAAAATCTTGTCTTACATCGCTTCTATTTTCGGTCCATTCTATAAGTATTTTGTTCAATAATATATACTTGGTCGTTAAAACTTTTTAACCAGATCATCATAACGAAATAAAAATTCAATCTAGAGACGCGTATGATCTGCAATTAAGAGCTACAACCAGAATATCGATCTGATTCTTTTTCCTACAACGAAACATCAAAACAACAAAATAATTTTATTCGGATGTTTTTTAAATTTAATTCTAAAGATACATAGAAGCAAGATATAAGATGAGAAAGATTATAAAGTGGAAAATAATAGCTATAGGATTAATTTTTCGTTTTAAACGTAGGTATCGGAAAATCTCTTGCAAGTGTATCTTGACGAATACCCAGTGACACCATGGGAATCATTGAAGTATCTCATAGCAGGTGTTTGTTACGGTGGACACGTGACCGACGACTGGGACCGTCGTTTGCTAATGACGTACATTCAACAATATTTCACCGAGGAGGCCCTGACTGTGCCCTATTATCGTTTATCATCGTTACCAACCTATTACATACCGAGGGATGGTTCGTTGGCATCCTATCACGATTTCATCACGGTTCTACCGACCATCGACAAACCGGAAGCGTTCGGTCAACACCCGAACGCAGACATCACCTGTTTAATCATGGAAACCAGAAATATGTTCGAGACTCTGATGGGACTTCAAGTCCAAGCAGTTACCAAAGAAGAAACTACTAAAGAGGAAAAGGTTCGTAAAAACTGGCGGTAGAAAATTTCAATTATCTGAACCCTCTAGGAACGAACAGTTCACATAACGTTTCTTTTACTAGATTCGCTAGATTCTTACTGCTAGAAATAAAATAAAATAAAACTCAGCAGCTCTGTCACCAATTGTTACCGAAGGTCTACAAATTAGATCGAGCAATAACTCAAATTTCGTTCCACTATAAAGAATTCAACAGACATAGAAATCAACATCAACTTCTCATTTCTTAAGGTTACTCATTTAACCATGGACATACTATCGAGAATACCAAACGACATCGATTACGAAACAGCTCAGAAATTAATAGGTCCAAAGAAATCACCATTGGACGTGGTGTTGCTTCAAGAAATACAACGTTACAACGTTCTGCTGCAAAAAACTCGCGGTAGCCTAAAAGATCTTCAACTCGCGATCCAAGGTTTGGTGTTGATGTCATCAAACCTTGAGGAAATCTTTACCTGCGTACACGAAGGACGAGTCCCTTCGATTTGGCTGACAACGTATCCGTCGTTGAAGCTGTTGGGTGCTTGGACAAGGGATTTAGTCAGCAGGGTGGAACACTTCAATGAATGGGCTCGAACTACTCGTCCGCCGTTGCTGTTCTGGCTGGCCGCATTCACGTTCCCAACCGGCTTCCTTACCGCTGTATTGCAGAAATCCGCTAGGCTCTGGAACGTCTCTATCGATTCCCTGTCCTGGGAATTCACTGTTTTTACCATAGACGAGTCGGCCATAATCGAACCACCGATAGTAATTTCATATTAAATACATCTTGTTATATCCGTCCTAACTTTAACCGACTTCGTACCTTAATCTTCGAAAAAAAGTTTCAATGATCAAAAAGAACATAAACAGAATGCATCAAACATGCGGAAAATCAATCTAATTATTCTGATTTTCGGTCGCCGTCTGAGCGTTCCTTCGATGAAAGAGGAAACGTACCGCGGAAAAATAGATGGGATAAAAAATTCATCGTAGTGATATCGCTAGGAAAGTGGCGGCGTGTGTGCATGCTTCTAACCGTGTGTACATTCCATTACAGGACGGCGTGTACATACGCTCTATCTTTCTGGAAGGCGCTGGCTGGGACAAGAGGAACAGTGTCCTCGTCGAACCGTCCCCTATGCAACTTGTTTGCAACATGCCAGTGATTCACTTCCGACCCGCGGAAGAGCTTAAAAAGAGAACCAGAGGTAACAACGACGACGACGATGTAAAAATTATTCGAAAAAAATTGTTCGCCACATTGACAAAAAAAATTTTCGTTTGAAATTACCATTTTCTAACTAATTCAAGTAATTACATTTTTTTTCGATTCCTCTACACAGGACTCTACACATGTCCCTGTTATTATTACCCTCAAAGAAGCGGAGATCAAGGAAGACCATCGTTTGTAGTAGCGGTCGATTTAAACGCAGGTCCAGGGGGATCGGACTTTTGGGTAAAAAGAGGCACTGCCCTGTTATTAAGTCTCGCCACGTAGATTCGTATTAATTATTATTATCATTGTTGTTGTTGTTAATTAATTAAGATTAACGTTTCAAGCGCGACCATTGTAAAGGAACGTCAGTTTCAATGACACTCTCACTCTCCTTTTGATTCCTTCCTCTTATACTTATCTCTTTGTTAGTGTGTAATAAAAGTTCGTTTCTATAAATAATAGATTATATACAACAAGCATAATAAAAAAAAAAGTTGTAATTTCTTTACATGCGAATTTGAAGCCTTGATACCACAGTGAACACATGGAACGAACTCGCAAGACAAGGAACAATCAACCAATCCGTGAATTTTTTAGGATTATCTGACGATGATGACTCCGGTTTAACGGCACTGAACATCAGTGCTGCGTGTTTCCGGCTGTCGATGCCTTCTAAAGCATCTGAAATTGTTTTATTTATTTGTAAAGCGTATTGAATCCATTTCGTGGATGGAGTCATGCCTGAATTCACTGGTGGTTCAAGATCAGACAACTTGTCTTTAGCTTCGAACAAAATCCTCGTCACATTCCCGGTTTCTAGCTGAACTTCTTTCTTTAAACTGTCCACTAGGTCCTTCACAGTAAAATTCAACTGCGTTTGGAAGCTAATCCAATCAGCCGCAGTTTTGTTATTATAAGTATCCGTGACTAAACTTCTCAGAGCTGATATTTCGTTCTTCAGATCGGTGAAAGACTCGTTGAACATTTCGTGGAGATCATCAAAGTTAAATCTATCTGTTGTATTCGCAGTGTTAAGAATATTCATCACAGTATCGTTAATTTGTTTTTTAAAGTCGGCCCATTCATCAGGGGGAATGATTGGTTTAATAAATTTAATATAATCAAACTTCGACGAGTCTTCAGGTTTGTTAAACTTAGCTTGGAGATTCGAAGAACTTTTATTTGGTTGTAATTTGCTTATTTCTGCAATCCATTCAGCCTTCATACTTTCAATTTCATCTTTTAACTTCGCGAAATCAGACTTAGTGGAATCTTTGAAAACAGCCCAAGCAATAGGATCAATCTCTGTTGGTTCCTTGCTCTGAATGTCCTGGATCACTTTACTTAGGGAATCGTTGACTCGAGCTCTGAATTGTAACCAATCATCAGTCAAATTAGATAATTCCATATTACTAAATTTGGCTGCTGAAGAAGTTCCTAGATATTCGCGTTGAGAAATGTTATTTATGGTGGATAATGTTGCCAGTTCTGTAGGTGCTGGAGTGCTCTTGAAAGCAGAGAAACTTTTCATAATCTCGTCTCTGTACGTAGCCCATGCTGGATCAGCTGGTGGTGGCATTTCGTTCTTAATCTTATTCACAGCATCGTTTACAGTTTTAATTATATCAGCTTTATAATTTATCCAATCGTCATTAGTATCTGATTTCCCCGTGGCTAATTCAATAGGAACTGTAGTAGATCTCTGACTATCGATCTTGTCTCTAAAAGCAGAAAGTCGGTCTTTAATATCATCTCCTGGAGTAGTCCAAGCTGGATCACCAGGGGGAGGCATATTGTCGCCTATATTCATAATGCTATCATCTAAAGAAGATATAATATTATCCTTAAAGTTTTTCCAATCAAAAATTGCTGGAATCGTAGCATTCTTGATACTCGAAGTCTCTATTAATTTATTCTTATTCATCGAAGCTTGTTCTTGCTCGTTCTTCTTCGACTTTAATTTCGGAGTAATATCGGCCTTCAAAGACGAGATCTGGTTCTTTAAATCAGCGAATTGATCGATAATATTCTGTTTAAAAGCTATCCATTTGGTCACAGCAGCTGGTCCGCCACCCACCATCTGCATGGAATCATTCAGTGACATTACCAGGTTATTTTTGAATGTGATCCAATCTTGATACATATTTGGCGATCGTGACGCTCTTAAAATAAAACTATCAGAATCCATTGATAATTTTTCCATGGACGTAGGATCATCTACCTTCAGGGGATGCAAACCAGATAGTTGGTTTTGAAGATCAGAGAATGTATCGTTTATATAATTCTTGAAGGCTATCCAGTCATTGTCCATCATAGTCCGAGAATTGTTGATATAGGTCACAACATCTCTGATTGTGTCGTTAATATTGTTCTTTAATAGCGTCCAATTGACTGGCATGAAAGGAGCTTGTAACCTGGGGGATGTTGAATCGTATTCTCTCCATGGTTCGAAGGATGGCGCTGGGATGTCTTCACAGGACATCATGGGGTTTTCTGCACTTATTGCTCGCATCACTTCCACCTGGGTTTGTGTTACACCGTCGGAACAGTCACAGATCAACCTTGCCAATGACGTTTTACGTAATTCTGTAAGCTGGCCTGAAGAAGGAAGAAGAATGGAAACGCATGAATAAATATTGCATGCATCTACATTATATTTTATTTGTTATTTATTGCGAAATTGCATGTGGCAATCTTATCTAATCTTGTCTAAAAGTTTGGAAAAGTTTTATTGAAAAATAGAAAGTAACAAAAAATTCAGTTATAAATTCCAGTCAAGTTTAAGGTACCGCGATCTTCATTCAATAACTGTTCTAATCGATTAGTAATTGATAAAAAAATCTTTTCTTTTTGAAAATAATTCGATTCTAAAAAGATTAAGAACTTCCTTAGACATCTTAGGACCTGGAATATAAATTTTAGGCATAATCAACAATTATCTTACCTTCTGTGAACGAATGCGGTTGTCCAGGCATTTCATACCAAAACCTATCCCCTCTCTGCAACCTAGCAAACTGATCAGCGATCAGACACGTAAAAGTAGGCCCGACGATACCACCAGCCCTAGATAATTCAGCCAAAGCTCCAGTATATAAATCAATATCATAAACCGACTCGTACAACAAGGAAATCTCTTGAAGAGCCTGCGGATCCAGATGCCCTTCCAAATCAGAGAAACTTTCTAATTTCCCCAATCCACAATATTCCCTCCATTTAGTGTAACCAGGAAGTCCATGATCCCTCCCACGCTGAATATTCAACGATACCAAATCCAAGCCACAAGGAACAGTAACATTAGCAATAGGATCTTCGAACAAGTGATTGGTCAATTGAGAAGTGACATGAGTAGATGTCATCTGAATCATATTTCTCGTAGCCGAGGTCACCGAACTCTTCACTCCACCCTCTGCGTACAAACTGTACGGATTGAACAACATTCTGTGCAGTTCTACATAAGAAGAGGTTCCTTCTTGCTCGTCAATCATTTTCATTAAGCCAGGTAACAAAGTATGAGCAAACCTAAAGGCAGCTGCTGCAAAACTATTAGCTATACTTGGGTCGGTATTAGAGTCATCTGGATCCACGGTCCATTGTCTATAGCCGGACCTGAGAGGCTTCAAATCACGCAGATTCGTTTCTTGCTCTCCTAAGATGATAGGTATGAATTCTTGATAAGTGATATGTTGCAGTTGAGCACCCACTATACGTCGAGACTCTTCGTATAGCGTTTCGTCATTCCAAGAAGGGTTGATCTTAGTCAACTGCTCGGCGATTCTATTGTGCTGTCGCGCCCAGAGCAGATGCATCGTCGTCAAGTGCAGGTTCTCGTTTGCCCTGGCGTCGCCGGCTGCGAAGCAGTACCTGCCTCTCAGCTTCTCAGTTTCACGATTACAGCCGTCGTTAGGATTCATGCTAGGTGGTAAGAGAGTTCGATTGTCCGGAGTCAACTGCATCCTCAATCGACCGCCAGAAAATTCTCGCAACTTTCGAGCTGTGTTTTGATCAGATCCGTAGATCGCTGAACCATCAATAAACGCAGTCACCTGTGCAAAATAATATATATTCGCTTTGAGATATGAAGGGTTTGACTTTTTGGAATCAAAGAGAAACGAGCAAGTATATTTAACAGTGTAATTTTGTTCCCATTGTCTAGATCACTATTGTGCGATATCATTATTACGGAGATAACGAATGCGTCATTACGATCGAAACTTGCCTCATCGAGGCGATAATCGAGTTAATTAACAACGCGACGCGCCGATCGTGCATTGTTCCAAGAGAATTTTTCATCCATCCCGATAGCAATTTCTCGCCGCTCTGTATCACGACTGACACCGTTGTCCTCCGAATGGAACCTCATTATGCGTCAAGAATTAATGCTCACAGCGTTAAAATATCAATTTATACGGACAAGCATTGAACTTTGAAACAACGGAGTACACACCTGATTCAACTGTTGCCTGGGGCCCAGTTTGCACTGGGGTGCGGGTGCAGATCTGACGAAATCCATACAGGTTCTCCCAGCTACATCGAAAACAGGATCTCCAGAAGAGACAGGAACAGGAAAACACTCAGGATGACCAACAGATGGTGGACAACAAGAGATAGAAGTACCATTGATACCCTGGCTGATCGCAGTGGCGGTGATATCGTGATCCAAAAATTGTCCATAAACAGCTAACATCACCGTGAAATGAGGATTGCTACTTGGTGAAGGCTTGTGAACCTTCAAACTGACTTCCCTCGCTGAGGGTAACTCGGCTCCTGAAGCTGCTCTACGAGGAGCCTCAACGCCATCGGCATAGTTAGGAGTTAGAACTCTTCTGAATGGTGTCATGGTGGCTCCCCATTGCATTGGTCTGTTGCAACTTCCATCGAAGGTTCTATATTTGCTAGATGGGCATTCTGGGGTGGTAAATTGCTTGCAAATACCCAGAAACTGCCAGCCTGCATCGAAGAAGCTTCCAATGGCAGAGGATGCTCCAAAAATTGTCCTTGAACTTTCGATTCTTTTAGTCGCTGCAAGTTCTGCTACAGCTGCTAAAGCTAGTGTTCCAACGCTCGTGCAAGTGCTTACTGCGTAACGATGTCTCATTTCAGGCGATGGTGAGGGTAGTGGAGACATCGACGCAGTGGCGTCTGCAAAAATACGCTCATTCACTGCTTGGCGACCTGCTTCCAACCCTAGTTTCATCTCATCGTCTGTTAATTTTGGCGTAGCGGTGTCTTTTGCGTTTTTTTCAGACACGAAAATAGAATTGGAAGGCGGAACGATGGAAGGATTGCTGAAGAGGGTGTAAGATCCAGATCCAGGGGCAAGGCCCAATTTTAAAGTGCCTGTGAGATTCATGGTAGACTCGGAGGAAGAGGTGGTGAAGTTTGGACCGACGTCTATCATGTCGTGGTTCACCGAGTAGCTTACTGTCACTATGAGGGCCATGGTGAAGATCGCTCTGAAATAAAAGTGCAACAAGAGCTTAAAAAAGAGCTATATTTTGATAATTAGTAATATTTCAATATCTGTAGATATATCTCTTTTATCCTTCATAGGCAAACTGGATTGTTTATATCCAAAAGTAAATTTTGTGCTATTCTAGAGCTTCTAAAACGTATAAAGAGCTTTTATGTTTTTAATGACTTTATTGCATTGTGCGAACATTCGTTAAGCCGATTGCTTTTAACTTTCTTCGATAAAAATAAAAAGTCGCTTCGAAAAAAATATGGATGAAATTTCGTCACTTTGCCTACAAAATGTTGCCTGCAAAATTTGTCAAAAGTGTATAGAAATTGAGATAGGCATCCTTCGAGAATTCCTCAACAATTAAGGTAGTTATTTTTCGATAAATTGTATAATAACAAACCATAAAACACAAAAAACTATCAAAACAAACTTTTGTTTTAAGAATAGCGTTCAACATATAAATCAGATGAATCGTAGAAGTGAAGAAGAAGCATCGATTTAAATACCACTAGGATGAAATAATACATCTTAGAAGGAGCTGTTTGAAAAGTTGTAACATCGACCAACCGTACTGTCACCGTGCAATTACGCGTGTAATCAAGGCCAGCATCACGTAACGCTAATCAGCCTACGCGCAAAACGCCGAGTTTCGTGCAGGATTGTTTGCACCTCGTAAACGAATTGCAAGGTGTTTTACTCTGCAAATGAGATAAGGGCAAGCTGTTCTTAATGCTCGTCGGTATCACGGAAAATCTTCATTCAAGTTTCTACGCGTATATAATCCACTGTCTTACTGTCTGGGGATATTTAAATGAATATATTGAAATTTGAAAGCTTGTAAAACGAAACGAAGTGGATGTTTTCTAATGATTAAGACAGAATTGCCGCGTGATGAACCTGTCGTAAACCCGTCTCGCGCGTTCGAGTTACGCCCAGACGTAACCACAGCATAGGAACTGCGGTTTCGTTGTTGCACGGATCCGCTTTACCGCGGTATAATCTGAAAACTCTCTAAAAAGTTAGAATCGAATCAAATACATACGCTGCAGCTAATCATTTTACAAATATTATTCGTCGAAAGTACCGACAATCTACGAATAGTCAAATGGATCGGAATCGAAAAACGTAACAGAAACTAAAGATGAAAGGTGCGAAATTAACATCGCACGAAACAGGACGACATCGTTCTCCCACGACAAAAATACCGTATGTATAATCGACGAATAATCAAAATTTGAATCACGAACGAAAGATAAATGATGAAACTACGTCAAACCAAACCGAACTATATTATTTTAACTATATGATTCTAAATATTATTTTCCATTTCTACTCGTTTGAAAACAATCACAAGGTGCGCGAGATTCAAACTGAAAGCGCAAAAGCACAAACAAGGACAACAGGATAGAAGCAAAGACGATGGAATTGTGACTCACACCGCGATCGTGTACGCGAAACATCGTAGCCGCAGTCGTTGCCTCCTGTGATGGGAATAAAACGGCAACGCGTCGTGCACGTAGTACACCCTGGCTGGCTTGTCGCCGGTCAACGAGGTCTTCTCCGAGGAAGGCATTCCTGGTTACACGCGTTCCAAGACCGAACTGAAACGCTCGGCCGGTCGACCGGTGGTTCGAGGTGAGCGATGATTTTACGTAAGTATCCGCTTACGGTGGGGACTCGATGCACAATGTTTTTTTTTTCCCCTACACGAAGTGACGATGGAAATGGTGTCGGTGTACTAGTGAACTCGTACAGCGTTCCTTTATGTAGATTCCGAGTCGAAGATGCGCTCGGAAGTCATCTCAACCGTCCCGGACGAAAGAGTTAACTTGGAAAATTCAATTATCTCGATATCATGCGGTGTCATAAGAAATTGATGAATTTCTGATTGTTGTTGCCTTCGTTTTATTATGAAATAGAATCCTCTTGCACAATAATTTGCAAGTTAATACTATTAGTAAATTGACAAGCTACTGGTTGTAAGTTATAATCCTCTTTTTTATAATTTTGAAGTTTTACGTCGAATAAGGTAATCAGACAATTGGTAATTTATAAAATTTTCAAGCAAAAGATTTTTATATTGTTAATTCGATTGTGATTGATTATGTATGCCTCGTATGCGCGTTATTTATTTAAGCGACTGGTTGCATCGCATCACGCGTGCAAGGCAGCCTTCTCTTGTAATTATATAAATACGCTTAATTGCAGACGCAAATTATTAATGCTTTCGAACGCTGGATTGGCATCGTCCAGGTGCAAATCGCATCTTATCATACGTGTACAGCATGGAACATTCCAGCGACAGGCAATAATACGCTTACCATCCCTACTGGAAAACTATTCCAATCCAATTGCATATAAAAAGATACTCTCTGACAAATAACAAATTGTTTACGACAATTTTTATTAAAATTACAACAAATCGCACGAATAAAGAAATATGAGGAATGAGAAGAACCAATAGATCACACAAATAAACAAGTGTTCGTTTTTTCTTTCCAAGAAAACGATAAGAATTAAGTAACACCAATAAAGGAATGTTAAACGATAAAAAGAATAAAGATAGTTTACACTCATGCTCCAACCTTTCTATAATTTTAACAGATTTCTTCGTCTTTATAAAAAAAAAGAAATAAAGAAATAGGGAAATATTAAGAAATACCTCGACTAGAGAGAACTTGTCCCCGTGCTCGAATCTTCAGATATTTTCAACAATCATCCCCATCTCTTTAAATAAAAGGGTAAAGAAATAGGGAAATATTTAAATAACAGAGAATTCCTCCTCATACTTCAATATTTCTAACAGCTCTCCGCATCTTTTTAAGAAGAAAAAAATAGAGAAATATAAGACAAGCGAAGTCTTTTCTTTCGAGAATATAGGAAGACTTACATTAAAGTGGCGCAGATACAGCACTGAAACTGTCGAATTCGAGTCTTCCGGGTCCTCAGCAGGCTGGCGAATTCCACGTAGTCCGGAGAATCCAGAGGCCTCGTGAGCGACGTCCTTTCATTAACTCCTCTATCCGCGTACATGGTCCGAACGACGAAATCTCATTGGCAAACGACAAAAAGAAATCTCGAGGAAAATACTCGTTGTAGTGTGTCGACGATCACAATGGCGAACAAAAGTGAACTGACGTGGACAACTGGCGAGTTTCGCAGCTCGACTCCGTTCGGTTCGAGTCGACTCGGCTTACCGCGGAAGAATCGACGCGAATCGGAACTTCCTGTCCCCGTGGACACCCTTTTCCATCAACGCATCGCAAGATGCGTCCTGTCGCTCTCTACGCTGCATCCCTTCGTCAAAAAGTTATTAATACTATTTCTCGTTTTTTAAGAACGTTGAAAAATATTATTACCTTTACCTTTAATTCTTTAATCATGAAACTGAAGGATCGTGATATCCATCAATATCTATAATATCTCGAATTGAGAGATTATAATAAGATCCATCTTGTATCAACATCAGGATTCGAGAAATTTAGAGATGAAAAAATATATAGAATGCATATAATATGCAAAAATATATCAAATATACCGAAGATAGAATATTTAGCATGATATTCAGCAAGAGAAATAAACTTAAGTTCCATTTCTATAGTTGTGTTTACAAGAATCACATGACAGGATCGATGCTCACTCTTGCCCAAAAAATTGTAAAAGCTAGTGACGGATGAAAAATGGAATAGCAGTAAACAAGATCTAACTCGATGGTGAAACGCGATACGAACGATACTGGTCTCGATACAGTGATGAAGTATCATATAAATTTGCGAACACCTGAACGTTTCAAAATCCACCACTATACGAAATCATTCTTATACAATCAATCAAATTCTAGAATATTCGAAACTCTCAAAAGTTCATCCCTAAACTTATTCGCGCACCAAGAATTGGAAAAATTCGAATTCCTACGAATTAGGATCGGAAACGCGTGAACAATATCGAAAGAAGGAAACGAACGCGTAAAAGTTTCTAAATAGGCTATTAACGTAATACCAGCGAGGGCAACGGTCGAAGATAAAGGTAATTAAATCGGGATTACTCTTAAATCATCCGCTAATCCTTACATTCACTCGTCACAGTGAGTCAAACAAGTTCGAACGCCTTGACGAGTCACTGCTATCGAGATATCTATTATTCCGCGAACGTTCTATGCTTAGCGCACTATACATTATACATACAGTGCACTAGCTACGCAAGTTGACCGGTTCGTGTTATATAAGAAGAATCGAGGATCGACGGCCTAGAGTGAAATACGAGTCGCCTCGTCGCATTTTTATCCCGCGATGTCTATGTGTCGAAGTCGAGAAAAGATCATCGACACTTTTGCATCTTAAAATAACGATAATCGACATTATAATAATTAAAAATGCGATTTAAGAAGACATGAAAGAAATACACGACTAATTTCGAAACCGCTTATATCGTCAAAGCTATCTATACTCACGTTTTCACGAGCATTCGTACATTTCCAGAAACGATTATTAGCGAAGCAACGCGATGAACACGAGCATTTCCGCAGTAGGTGAGGAAAAATCGATTTATCAGTGATAATCGTGGGAAATCCGATGGCCTGCTGTCACGTGTCGAATCGACGATCAACCCAAGCAACGGGCTCCCTGTTGATTATCCGCCTCCTCTCCGGGTGGCTAGGCAGTAATTATGAAAGCGGCTGAACTGGCGCATCGATCGTCGTGCATCCACCGCTAATTACAATCTTCGACGCGTCGTAAACGTGACAGGGTGTAATTAACCGAGTCCTTCCGTCGATCGAATACGAAAATCAACGGACCAACGATAATCTAAACCGTTTCATCGCGGTAGACCTAGAGAAGCGTTGCGTTAGGTTCCAAAGCAAAGACTCGACTAATTTCCAGGTGTCAGTCAGTGGTCGACGTTCAGCTAATTAACTCTTATACGACGTATTGTCCCTTTTTATTTCGTAACGTATGGAGATGCGTAACGTAATACGCGACGCGCGAAAGGTTCACCGAAAGGTTTCCTTCCCGTTGACGGGCTTCGCAGACGCATAAATCGCTTGAATTCGCGCCGGGGATCTTCCGGCTTTGTTAGAACAATACACGCGCGGAATTGGCCTATATGCGTTGCATAATTCTTCCGTAACATTGCAGTTGCACCCAGATACTCGATATTCCTATTCAAGTCTAAATGAAATGAAAGAATAAGCGCGAAAAAATAACGAAGAGAAACACAAAACTTACTAAAACGACTAGAATAAGCTGATGAGACATCTTTAAGTCGATTTAATAAAGATTATAGCAAATTGATTTAATTGATTAATTATTATATTATTATAGTATAGTTGATTTAGAAACGAGTAACCTAAGCCTAAATATTAAAATCTTATGATTAGTTTGATATAATGAATTCGTTGAAATGTTTTGGTCATTCGGTGCAACAAAAGTTGTATCTTTTCGAGGCGCGAAGCTCCAGCCATTGTTCCTGGTTGGGAACGTACATTTCCGCTGGCATGCGTTCCAATCCCGGAGATTCCGGCGATCCGTGCTCGTTTGTTCTTCTGGCTGAAACATTAGATAGAGTAAAAGATCTTTTTTTACCACTTCGAATTCAAGTTGTTCTAATTTTATGATAATTCTATTTCGTACTGAGTCTTTTACGCATAGAAATAGCCTCGCCAGGATGTCGAAGGAGCAATCGACCCACTCCTTCGCATCGTCGCAGCACTTCGTTCTTCAAAAGATGGTCTCGTACATTTTGAGAAATAATAGGGCAATTTGTCACCCATTTCGATACGTACGCGAAGTCCGTAAGCAACTGCAACGCACCATATTCGCTAAAAGATATTTTTAAAAATGTAAATTTTATTTATGTCGTATCGTGTTTCTATTTCGCTTCTTCTTATCACTTTTTTTTTGCCGAGAATAAAGATCAGGATCAAGCTGACGATTTACCTGAATTTAATACGGTGCAGATAAATGTAATCCAGCCATGCCTCACACATGATTCTGAGGATCATATTCGACGTCTCGTGGTCTTCGATAACTTCCAACACCGGAAGCAGTACTTTCTCTGCGGAATAGACAGCTTTAGAGAATCAGGCGTACGTGTAAGAGGGATTTGCTTACCGAAGTAAGGCACCACGTAAAGACTAGCGGCTACTGGAGCAACGTCGCTCCCTTTCCTCCAGTAACTTGACCGTGGAAAACACATATGCAGGTTTGCTAGGCTAACTACGCGGCAGATTTTTGCCAGAATTTCTATACACTTCCCGGAACACTTCTGTGGAAAAATAACAGGAAGTATATAAAAACAGAAGCCTCGGAAGATTTGCCGAACACTTAGAAATCATCGCCTACCTGGAGTAAATCTATGTTGGCGTTCACTTCAGACACGATTTTCGCTCTCATTTTCGCGCAAACGTATACCTGAACACTCACAGAGTCCGTTGACAATGTATTCGTATGATCAGCCAGCTGAAACATAGAAAGTAATTTAACAAAATGTAAAAACTTTTGATAAAGAAAATCATACATTAGAGAAGAATATTAAAAAATAACCAGTTGTTTAATGTGCCTAGACTTTACCTTTAAATATGAAAGTTCTTCGATACAGTTCACTATATCACCTTTTACTAAAAGAAAGAACACGTCCAGCTCCCACGTATGAGCTATGATTTTCGCCTCCTGCACAATCCATAGTCTCGCTGTATGTACCGAATGATCTAATCGATGGAGGATGACGATCTGTTCCGATAGTGGTAGCTCTATCAATGGTGCTCCTATCACCCATTCACCGCCTGCCTCGCATTCGTTGCTCAATCTAACGAGCAGTTGGAACAATTCTACGAACATTTGGCCTGTGTCAGACCCCTGGAAATTCACACAACCCCTTTTGAATCATTCTATGTGTTGGGATTAGGAAAGCATGGACTGTAGCATTTTAATTTGTAGAAAACCCGATCGCTGGGAACAACCCTATCCAGGGCCCTGAAGAAGAATTGAGATGGTGTTTGTAATATAACACACGGAAAACCTTTGCAACGTCTGAATAAACAGTTATTCACTTATATAAACTTTAAATGATTAAACTCAGATATCGATCAACGAAAGAAGCTTTCTTCGACTACGCGATGGCAAAAGTTTTTCAACAACAAAATGACATGTTTGTCTACAGATGTAAAAAAGTTTAAGGGATGATTCTTGAAGGTAAAATAAGATGAAAATCAAGAATAAAAAAATTGCGTTTTCAACTTTATTTTTTAGTTATTGACAATTAAAAATCAATCAAAATGTTTCTATGGGCGAGCAAACCTCCTTACATGAACGAAAGTAGTTCAGCCTAAACAGCGGGATACACAGCTTGCCTCATACAAGTCGTAGAGAAGAATTATTATATAATAATAAATGAAACATATACATACAGTGTTTACACAAATTTTTCACACGCACCGCGATCGTATCGTTCTATTTGCGATTTAAGCATTTCAATGCCCATTGCGCACAAAGATATTTCAACTGATTTTTAATTATCAATAACTAAAATACAAAGCCAAGAACGTAACTTTATTTATTCTTCATTTTAACTTCAAGAATCGCCCCCTAAACTTGTCTACAGCTATAGCCCAACACACTATATAGTGCATTGAAACGATCGCGAATGATTACTCAGAAAATCAACAGTAGGCAGGTGATTATATACGCATCGAGACACGGTCTAACACAAAAACGCTACTTTTTAGAGACGGCGCCTCGAAAAAAAAACGTCAGAAGAGGCACACAACCGTTAAATCCACAAACCGTTTTTTTCCTAAACACTATGTATAAACGCAATTTATTAATATTATTTTGTTCTTTACTTGAGTATTTTTTTAAATAAAAAGAGAACTTACCTCTGTGGAGGAAGCTTTTGATTGACATTTAAAAGCTGATGTATAAGCCAGTCTAAAGAACTGATCCCATTCTGTAATCGTGGCGTGGTAACCAAGTGCATCACAAAGATTCTGTAACGCTGGTCTCACCGTCTGTGGTACTAAAATTTTAATAAATATACATAATTGCTTGTTTTTCGTGAAATTTTTAAGTGTATTTTTCATATTGATATTTCTTTTATACCGTGATTCTTCTGGATGAATTGACTAAGCCAGTCTTTAAGCTGCTGTGCTCCATGATTATGACGAGTAGCCAGAGCCTCCGGAGACCACCAGAGAACAACGTGATCCAGAATACCTGATAGAGCGCCCCACGCAACTTCTTGGTAATAACTCTTCACCTTCTTTATCGCGCTGCTTCTCAATCTTGTCTCGCCTTTCACGACCGTGAATATTTTATCATGTTTCAACACCGATTAGTAATTAAAAATGAAATTTAATCCGCAGGCAGAGGAGGCTAGGTCCGATTAATTCTGACACATGTAGTCAGGAAGAATTCGACGAAATATTCGTCATTAATTACTTTCTAAACTATATTTCTCTGTTACTATTCTATTAAACTATACAAGCAATTTTATCTTTCGAGTGATTTTCATTATCACGTAAAGGTAGAAATTCTTTTTATTTAAATCTTCGCTTTGCTGCTGTAAAACAAAGTTCTAATACATTCGATACTCGTGATAAAGATGACCACGCCTGCGCCGGGCAAGGGTTAAAAAATGAAAAAGATTTTCTTTTTTACCTTTGCTAGTTTTTAATGCATCAGTGCCAAATAATTTCGGTGAAACATCTTGCACGATGTTTAACAGCCTGAGTACTTGTTCATTTTGAGTATTGACTAATGTCTGAATGCTCTCAATGTTTGATACCTCCAACTCCGTTCTCGACGTGGAACTTTCGATCGGCGGCGTTAAGTGTCTCGTAAGCGCTCTGCGAACCAATTTTTCGTGAAATACGCGACAATAATAGAATACGCTTTTATACTAATTTAATACTGGCTGTCCTGACCGATAAATCTCGATACTCGAATTTTCGGAAACGTCGGCGTCGCCAGACATCGTCGTAGACGGATCGGTTTTCTCGTGGGGCTCGTAATTTGTTAAAAGGCAATCAATGAGTTCATGGCAAGATTCTTCCGCCCTATTTTTGGCCAGCACCTGGAATCAAGTCGTGGATCATTTATTGTTCGAGCTTTGACCTAGAAAATCAATCGAACAATCTATCAACTTAACTTCTAATATCATCCTATTCGTTTTGTCGAATTTGTGGCAAGAAACTCACAATTTCGTTCGTTGGAAATTTGAAATACTATAGGTTTCAAAAAGAAAGATTGAACGAACGAAATTTTCAAAGTGATTCAGTACAATTTTGAGAAAAACTTTCACCTGCAATATTCGAGTAACAGATATCTTCTTCATTGGTTCCAGCATATAGGGACAATCATTACAGAATACGCTTGTTGAAGGGTCAGAAACATCGATATCCATATCTAATATATCGTTATAAATGTTCACCAACCTGGAACCAATGGGTTTTTATTAGTCGAATGAAAATTGAACGTACACTCCTACGGCATTCACCTAAAAATAATCCTAAGCAGCTCGTCACTCTTACAATCGACGATCTCGTTTATCAAATTGCGAGTGAACCTTACGAGCACGTTCAATTTTCGTTTTAATATTGTCAAGAAATGACACATCTTATACTTGTAAATCGAATGTGTACTAAGGCTCGTCGTACTGATCGATTTGTACCCTTTCGTTATCTCTTCTAAATCATTTGCAACTCTCTTGTATACCTGTATATAAAATACAAATACAAATTCATTCCTCGTAAAAGATAATCCGACAATCGTCATAGTTATTTGTTAATATACTGCGGATATTTACATAATTTTATAAATTAATTTTGATTGACTAAAGAAATAGAATCTAAATAGAGAATCCAAATCGAATCTAAAATTCGGTTCATCTACTAGATGTTATAATATAAATTGGATGTTATGTATATTTTTACATATTATGTGCGTTCTGTGCATTTTTGAATCTTTAAATTTTCCATAAATGCATGAATATTTGCAGTCTATTCGTGAAGGAATAGAAGTATCTCTTTACCTAAATTATTCTTTATTTACGAAAAATTTCAAAGATGTTACGAAAGCATCTTTATGAAACTTCATTTACATTAAAAGTATTGATATTATAAAATAATAGAAATTTTCTCAACGATATGAAAATAGAAAATAAAATTTCAATTCTTTCTTTTTGAATATAGGACAAAAGACATTTAATTTAATTCGAGCAGCTTCCGTGGAAATATCTCTCATTCACGATACCATAGCGCATATTGCATTAAGCGGGCTAATTTTAGTAATCGAGCGGTTCATAATGAAAAACAAGAGTACGACCAGTACTTTACTATGGAAAAACTTGTTTCGCACCTCGAGTTCACAGACATGTGAATCTGTGATGTCCTGGATGATTAAGGCTATAGATTCAACGAGATTGTCTATGCTCTCTGTAAGCATCGACGAGTTGACGAACCATTTCTCGAGAACGTCACCTGGAGGTGGCAGCCACTTGCCGATATTTGCTCTGTAATTGGTATCCATGTAGCTAAGCTTCCACTAGCGAAAATTTATATGTATCGACTCCTCTTTCAATCGATAGTTCGGAAAACCATATCGTTTTTGTCGCTCATCACACATGCACTATGTACCATAGTCGTTTCAATTCCTTTGTAATGCAAACACATTTTTTTTAAATCATAGCCAAATGAAATAATTACAAATCGAACGTCTTTTAGACGATGATGATTAAAAATTCGTTGTAAATAATTCTTTAAGAAGCTGATTGAATTTTCTTGGTAATCTTTCGATTCCACCGAATCACGAAACTGTCTCGCCAACTGAGATTATTCACAGATATTTCAGATAGAAAAACAATCAAAAATACTTAGGCAAAGAATGTTGAAATGTTAAAGGGTGGAAATTGAATTAGGCAATCTTATTGCATGGCAAAGCAGTCTTATGTAATTCTGAGTAGAGTTGCCAGGGGAACGCCTAACGACAGACAGTCCCTGGTATGTTAAGTTAGCACTATCCAAGAACTAACTCATAAACTATATTCATTCTTCGTGATTATATGGGAATTATCAAATGTTTTTAATTTACGCTCAAATGCACTCAGTTTTGTTTGATAAACGAACTATAAGATTAATACTGTATTGCAGTCTGCAAATATCTAATCAACTCTTATAGATAATTTATTTTTAATGATAACATATTAGTTATAATAGTTTGCCAGAAAGTGTATATATTTAATTAGTTTCGTACAATTTATGTAAATTATATTTACTCGTGTACGACAGTTTCTAACAAATGAATTGCATTAGGGGATTCCTCGCTCATTTGCGAACTAGAAAATTCCACCAACGGAATTATAAGCCCAGTGATGTTAATATTTGTGAGGTTAAAAATCGTTGTAAAGAATTAAATACTTCAATAATGGGTAATTACTTTCTATGTATAAGTATGTAATTTCTTTATATAATATATTTACTTTTAGGTAATTCACATAATAAAAATGTTTCGGAGAAAAGAACTACAGAGGTACCTTACGTTACACTACCTACGCCATTTATGACGGAAGAGGAATTCTTCAAAAATTGGAACATTTGGAAAAATAATTTTCTTGCATTTAAAAGAGCGAAGGATAAGAACAATTTTGACAAGCAACGATGGGGAAACCTATTATTAAATTTAATGGGTCCAGTTGGACAAAATATTCATAATACATTTGTATTCGATTTTCCAAATGACAAAGAAAATGTAGATATATTAATAGAAAAATTTGAAGAATATTACATATTTTCAGGAAGAAAGAAGATACCTTTAGAAAATGTTTATAAATATATAGATGACCTACAGGTAAAGACATTTAAAAATTTATATAACAAAAATTGTTCTAAGTTGCATACCAATGTATAGTAAGTTTTTAAGCACTGACTTTATAATTCTCTTTCCTAGTTGATAATCAAAGAAAAAAATATTGAAAATAAAGAAGAACTAATAAAAAAGAAAATTTTAACAGAAATTAATGAACATCAATTTACAAATGCTGCTAAACAAGTAATTCCAACATTTATATTTTCTTCTGATTTCAACAAGTTAACATTAAAGGAAATCGCATTTATTTGGAATTTGTACACTGATATCATCGGTTGTTTATGTTGTGGTGGTAATCATACTTCTAAGAAATGTCCAGCATTAGGAAAACAATGTGTAAAATGTAACAAATGGAATCATTTCTCAAGACGATGTCCAATGATTTTCATTTACAATTGCATTTATTGTGGAGGTGATCATATGCGTAAGCAGTGCCCAGCTTTTAATGAAATTTGCACAAAATGCCAGAAATTAAATCATTTTAAGTGGAAATGCCACGTTGTTCAAATTGCACAATGTTGCTTTTGTGGTTTAAGCCATGCTGCATCTAGATCACTTTGTCCAGCAAAAGATAATATTTGCTCTATCTGCAAACATACAGGGCATGTTCCTTCAAAATGTAATAAAAACTTTTATGCACGCAGACATTAAAATGGTAATACTCTTTCTTATAATTGAATTGAAGAATGCTTTCCTAGGCTTATTATGCATTAAAAATATTAAGTAAATATTAAACACTAAAAGCACATTAATCAAAGTATCTGTTCATAACAATTTATTAATAATTTTATATATACTTTAATACATAGAAAAATATAATATATATTTTGTTACAAATATATATTTATGTATGTTCACAACTGATTTTGAAATAATGTATTTTATGAAATATTTGTGTCTTTCTTTATAACTCGTTTGTTTTCCTTTTTCATTCTATCCCATTGTAACTGTAACATATTACTTTGTCCTTCGGTACGGTAGTAGCTAAACATTAGTAACATTAGTAATAAGATAAACATTAGTAATTATTCATTCTCATTTCTTATAGACAACTATTCTTACTGGCGATATTCTGAACGTGCAATTATGCTTAATGATGCCATTACATTCCATGTACCCACAACATCTTGTACCGGGACCAAGTGAGAAGCCTCTAAAACATTTTCTAATCCTTCCTTCTTTAAGGTTCCATATATTTTAAATATACTGCATGTTTTCTGAAAAAAGAATTTCTGTGTCATAATTACATTACAAAAATAAGCAAGAGATAAATAATTCTTAAAAGTAAAAATCTTACCCATATTGGACAATATATATCATTTGAATCTTTAATGTATATATTTTCAACTTTTAAAATTTTGAGGCTAACAGAAAATGCAGAATTATTTCCAGGTGTCACAGATAAAAGTGTAGCAAACGTTTCAGTTTTTGGAATAAGTTTTCCTACTGTTTGTATTGTTTTAATCCCATTTTTCTCGTAATCTTCGAAAGAAATATGTATAAGAATGTTCTCCACTAGCATAGGAACATACGGAATACCATTATACATCACATTGTTTCGTGATGATAAGGAGATTCTCCAATCTTCCAAATCATGTACCTCATCCATCTTATATTAACTTTAGTATTCAAAATTGTAACTCCAAATTCAAATACTTTTTAAGATTCTTCTACTGCTAACTTAACCTAAAACATAAATTAAATAAGTTGAAACATAACGTTTGACATTCACAGAAAAATGATAATCATTAAGAAAATGTTTATGTTTTATATGTTTAATAACATACTATTCTATTATCATTATACTTTAAAGCTATTTAAAGTTTACAACAATTTGATTTAAACTTGTTACCAACATTAAAATTAATAAGTCAACCTAAAGCTTTTTACAATGTTGGCACACGTAATCAATTAGTTTTCTTTTCAAGTCATAAAGTAGGGACACTTGAATAGATAGGGAAATACCCGTCAGAAGAATCATCGATATAACAAAATATTGCAGTAAGCTATAAAAGTGAGAAATTGTACTCATACGACATTGTGCAACACTACATTCTTGATAATCAGGTGTGTAATTATATGTCTTTGATCATTATAAAATATAATATATATAGAAAAACTAATTGTTTATTATATAATAATAAATTATGTTATATAATTATAAAAATATATATAATATGATAAACATTACATATATAAAATAAATGTTAAATAAATTAATAATATTTTCAAATCTTTTCTGGAAAATTATTCATAATTTTACAATATAATATGTCAAATAAAGTAACTTAAATCACACAGTAAAAATGCTAAAAACTTGTCGGAAGTTGTGCAAAATGAGGAAACTGGTTAATTCAGGTTCAATAAACAGATTGCAGGATCCTTTTATACTTTGACAAGTACCAGTCATTTTCCAAATCATTATACCAATACCAGGTATTATGAATAAAGTCATTATGGAAGTCATTGTGGAAAAAGAATTACCATGAAGTAGGAATTTTAAAATAAAATTGTAAAATCAGTCATTTTTACTGATGTGTTGGTTTTAGTGTTAACATTATATAGTAATATCATACACAAAATGAAATTTTTTCAGTTCTGTGCTGATATGGATATTTATGTACGACCTCCAGAGCCTTTATCTGATAATGGAGATATGGTTCAAAATTGGCAAAAATGGAGAAAAGATTTCATGATATTTATGAAAGCAAGTAATTCTATAAACAAGATTGGTCAAGATATTATAGAAAAAATTGTTTTAAACAATTTAAGAGAGAGAGATGACATGAATCTGCTATTAGCAAAACTTGATAAATATTTTCTTCCCCCTAAAAATGAAGTTGTAGAAAGATATAACTTTTTTAATTCGCGCAAAAACCCTGGTGACTCTATTGAAAATTATATTGTTTATTTGAAAGTAAGTTAATTTTGAAAAACTATATATATATATATATATATATATATATGTTTTAATGCACTTTTTCTATGTATCTGTTGATTTTTAGGATAAAGCAAAAACTTGTAATTTTGGAAATATGACAGACAGCATAATTAGGGACAAATTAATTATTGAATTCCAAGATAAACAACTAAGACAAAAGCTGTTTAATGTAAACAATCTTAATTTATTAAGATTTATATCAATTTTTAATGAACATAAATCTGCCATGCGAAAGAAGAAACAGGATACAAACCAAAATAGAAAACAGATGGATGACAATAATATTAAAATTGATAATGTATCTGCTAAGAATGTTACACATTCTGATAAAAAAACTAGTCATTCAAATAGGAATGAAAAATCAGTAAAAAGACAAAATAAAAAGAACTGTAGCAAATGTAATCAGAGGCATCCTATGGAAGCCTGTCCTGCTTGGGGTTTTAAATGTGAAAAATGTTACAAATATAATCACTACACTAATTTTTGTCCACTTCAGCCTACAGACACTGAAAAACAATGGACAATGAAAGTATGTATAAATCCATAATTTATTCTAGTTAGTATATGTATTAAACTTGTTTCTTCACTTTGTTAACATAATTACATTTTTATTTTGATAAATTAAAAAAAAACAATTATTTCTATTAATATAAATCTACAACAGGTAAGTAATGATGACAAATAAAAGAATACTCTTTACATCATTTATTTATGTCTAAATAAAAAAGTAATAAAAAATTCTTTTGCAGCATCCCACTGCTCCACCACTTTCTGATATTGACCACATGTTGTATCCAAATTTAGATCATGTGAAAACCTCTCAGGAGACACTGGTATAATTTAAAACAAGAAGGGAATGAATAACACAATCATTAAATAACGATTTCTTTTTCTAGAATACAAAGGAATGGTCATGGATAGAAAATAAGCCGAGAATATTAAATGAACATTTGCAGAAAAGCGATACATCATCGGTGAGCAGTTTTTTAAAACATTTGTATCTTAATACCTAATTGAATTATTACAATTTTCCTGTTTTCATGAAAGCCTTCAAATACAAGACAAAAGGCAATGGAAACTTCTAATGCCACGAAAGATAAAATACCTCAAGTATCTAGCGATAATTGCAGACTATCATAAGGAACCATGTGGAAAATATCGTAATATAATTGTAAAATAATTTCTTAAATTCTTCTATTTTTAATAAAAACCAGAAATGTCAATAAATGATAAAGAATTTTATTATATCTAACAGTAAATAAATTTTAATTTTGACAATATACGTTATTACATTAATCTCTAAATTAAATTTAAATTAATCAATGTGAACACTAAGGAGAGTAAATGGCACGATAAATACGAATTATAATAAATTAACTTTCTCTTATGTGATTATTAAAAAGTCTATTACAGCCAAACGTATAATTGCGTAAATATATAATTGTAGTAATTTCTTGTTTACCGTTAATTTGAAAAGAACAAATTTATTTGTTTTTGTTTTATGTGAATAATGCGTGATATAACATTTCTTAAATGATACATACAACTTATTAACAAAATAAATAAAGCACTAATCTCTTTGGTATGAGACTCACATAATAATCGCAATTCAAAAAATTGTATAATATTTTATAATCGAAGATACGTTAGTCTTTTTTTACAAATTTGTTATACGTTTGCATGTCAAAAACAAAAATACAATAATCCTGTCAAATGATATAGTGCTTTATAACAAATTTGTATAATTGTGTAAAAATACATAAAAATTTGTTTCATTATAAAATAATCTGTCATGATATATAAAAATGGAGTAAATAAACATGCTATAAACTCTATAATATACTGATCATGTACTGTATACAAAGTGACTTATTTTTTTATTTCAGAATTATATAAAATTAAGTCTTGTTTTAAATAATTTAATATTTTAAACACCATCTTGTCAACTGATCCATAAAAACAAATTTTTAATTTATACTAGTACATCACAATAAATTGGTAATGCTTAGGTAATAGTTAGGTATTAATAATACTATGGTATATATATAAAATCAAGCTTCTAAAGAAAACAGATATTAAAAAATTATTTTAAATTTGAAAACAGCTTTCTAAATTTTATCTATATTAAAAAAGATTAGCAACAATAACAGTATAATTTGTTCAAAAATGTTATTATAGCGAAAATCCAGTAAACACGTATTATAAAAATCTATAAAAATATGCAGTGAAAATTCTAATATCTGCTTCTTAATAAACATATTATGCATAACTTATATATATATTAGTTAATATGTATATATATATATATATATATGTATATATATATATATATATATATATATATATATATATATAGTGTGTGTGTGTGTGTGTGTGTGTGTGTGTGTGTGTGTGTGTGTGTGTGTGTGTGTGTGTGTGTGTGTGTGTGTATTTATATATATATGTTTTGTAATGAGTATAAAGTCTTCTATAAATGAAAGACTTTAATGTCAATGGCATTAGTAAATATGCTCATTATGTTAATTAACATTTGTGAATACAGGCATATGCCAAACTTATACTTATATAAATGTATTTATAAAATATAAAGTGAAAAATGTATAATATATATATATGTATATATAAAGATGTTTTTTCATTCAGAAGTATAAAATTGTAAATTGTAAATTTCTTTTTAAATTGTTATACCTTTATCATATTTAATAGCAATATATGCAATTTATTCAAAAATTTCTCGATTGGATGAAATAAAGGTAAACACATGTATGATTTTAATAAAGTATAAAATTAAATCTAATTCTCAATACATTTGTTATGTTACTGAAAATATGTTGAACTACTACTATTCTGTTATCCTTAACAGTGATAGATACTATTTTACTTTACAAAAAGAAAAGGTACATAGTAAAATGTAAATGGTAACTTTTTAATTTCCTACTGTAACTAGAGCCTAAATGTATAAACATTATATGTAATTTTCAGTATACTGGCAAGACACATGATCATCAAATAATTTGAATCAAGTTACGGACGGGTCTTGACTAAAATTATCTATATCTGAAGAGAGAATAAGCTTGTTTAAGCTATAAGGCGGCCTTTTTGGTTTCGGAGGTGGAGTGGGTGGCTTTGTTTGAATGTCAAGATCGTCTGTAGGGGTTGGAAGTTTGTTTTTTGACCATTGTCCTAAAGATCGATTAAAGTTATTTAGACTACCTGTTCCGCAATGCTGAACAGGCAATTCTTCTGGAAGATTACAATAATCAGCCTCGCGTGTTTTCATAGGTAAGGGTGGTGGCGGGTCGTCTTCAGACGCTGTACTGTCTGTAGTACCAATACTATCTCTATTTCCTTTCCCTAAACTACTCGAATCCATTCCATTGTTTATGTTCCTTAAATAATGTTGAGATTGCCCAGATAAACGATTACTTATTCTTCTTTCCTTTTCTACTTCCGACCTTAAAGGGCGCTTAGGTGTTAGCTAAACAAGCATTATATTACAATTACTATTATTATCATCATAATCACCATCGTCATCATTATTATTATGATCTACTGTTACCAACTGTCATTATACTGAAATATTACCTCTTGACGAAGTTCAAATATTGGAGTAGTAGGAAAACTGGACATTAATGGAGTGACAGGAGTCGACGTGATTTGTGGTACATCTGCTGTAGTATACCACTGACTCGTCGGCTGATCACTTTTCGTTGATGCAACTGAGTCACTCTTGCGTGAACTTCTTCGTTTTGAATCTTTCTTTTTATTTGTCCCTGGACTTGGACTTCCTAATGCCTTTTGTAGAGATGCAGTTGATAATATGTGTGAACGTATTGAACAATTCCTGTACAATAATAACTTTTATTACAAATTTAATTTTATGAATATATATATATATATTAAAGATATTATGTATTAATATAATTCTACTGTAATAACACATTATTTACCTATTTAGCATGATAATCGGTTGTGTTATAGAAGTTGTTTTACTCAAGGACAAACTGGTAATACAACAAAAATATACATACAAAAAATATCATGCAAATAAATAATAAATAGTAAAAGAGAAAGAAAAAGCAATATGTACAAAAATAATTCTTTAAATATATATTATATGTACATATGTGGTATTTTTTAAATATTTTATGTTTAATTTTTAAAAGCGTTTCTATAAAATCATAATTAATTTAAATAAATAATACTAAAGTAATTAAAGTAATTTTAGAATAATAAGCTAATTAACATATATTAGGCAATAGGCAAAATATATATAGATATATAAAAAAATAAGTAGCATGAAAATAAAAATTTGTACATATATATACACATGTGTACATATACAGAAACTGCTATGTGCGAAGGAAGGATAATAGGATACTGTGTTTATCGGGTCCAACAGCTAAATTCCTGAAATTACATATGTATATGTTATTCTAATATTCATTCGTAATATTGAAAATTAGGTAAAATTATATAAATATTTTTGAATTAATGTTCAACTAAATTTTTCTTTTCAAACTAAACAATTGGTCCATCAATCATTTATTTAACGATAATTGTGCTACCAACAAATAATTAGTATGAATATTTAACATATGATAGCGCTGCTAAATCATATTGGTGCTAGATCTATAAATAGTTGATATAAAATAATAATAAATGAGATAATAATAAAAATGAGAGACAAAATAAGACTTTCATAAATTAATTAGTGCTATAATTATTTTTCATCATCATTCTAATATCTTTACCTTGACAAACTGACGTTTTGAGTACCAGATGAAGGTGTACTGTTGTTAAAATTGAATGAGGCGAGCGACTTGAATGTTGCAACTTGGGATCTTGTAAGAGAGGATACCCTGGAGTGAGTTCCACAGCTGAACGAGATAATTACAAAGTAACCACGTAACATTACAACAAAAAATATGGAGAAACTTACATAGGATATCTCTTTGCTTATTCTTATATGAAATATGTGTTATGAATTTCAGGGTATTTTCAGTTTTACATGCATATTAATCTTCACTAATGTAAATAATATTTAAAAAAAAATGTGATTATAATCTCATACCAAAGTTAATACTGTTTAATAACATAGTAATGAATCAGTGAAATTGTTAGTACAAATAATAGCAATATTTGCAGCAAATTACGCAAATAAGTATATACATTACTTACTCTGAATTCATAATATGTGATTCAGATAATCGATGATTCTCGCCTCTCGAATTTTGATGTCTTCTCATTGTAACAGGTTGAGTTAAACTTTCAATTTGTAAATCGCATGTCTGTAATTCATGTATAATTAATTTTTTCAGAAAATTCCTTTTTATAAAATGATATCTAAATTTACCCTTTTCCCATATTTCGCCTCTACTTGATTCCGCATTGATGTAAAACATTGCTCCAAACGTTGATGAAACGGAGTCAATTCAGGTGGAGCACGTACTTTATGTAATTGGACACCAACACTAAGTAATGGAATTTGTTCAGCGATTAACCCCTCTAGTTTCAAAAGATCGGAACTTTCCTCTGGATGAGCACTGCGATATTCAGAATTAAGGAACGCTTTCTCATAATTATCTATACCACCCATTACCGCAGGATCTAATATACCATTTAGTTTCATACTAAGCGGATTTAGCGGAATATTATTATCAGCTCTGTGTGCTAAGATTAAATCTCTTAATGTAGTATTTGTAGCTTCCATTGTTTCAATTGCATTACGAAGAGGACTAACTAAATAGGTTTCACTAGATGTAACAGGAAAGCATCTAAGAATGCCTGGCAAAGGATGACTCGTAACGAGTACTGTTCTTTCTAACCATAGTGAAGCAAACTCGTTATTGGTAACAGTATTCGTTTCCTTATCACCAGAATTTGCAGTAGTTGAGGTTAAATCTTTCTTTGGTGCTGGTCTTGAAAATCGAAAACGTTGAACGTCGTTCACTCGATGATATCTTAAATGTGAGAAAGAAAACAGACTTTAAATTTCATGTTATAAACTTACTGTATATTATTTAATCATATTTTACCTCAACACTGCTTCTGCTGTTATAGGTTTCCCACTAAGACGATGCCTTTTTTCATCCATTAATGGATCTACCCTATTAATTTGGACGTATTGATGATTGGATTCTAGCATTTCCAAAGTAGGAGGAGACAATTTGTTCATTTGCTCTGCATTTGGTAACTGATTTAATGTTCGTGAACAAAAATCACTGAGACGCTCATATTCTTTTCCACGATAAATAAATACCTATGATTAATTATCGATAACTAATGATACTCAAATAATTAATTAAAAGGTACACAAACATTTCATGGCATACCTTATTTTGTAAAAATGCCGGGTGACCACGTCCATAATACGCAACCCTAAAATATTCAGGCTCAGGCCTTAATTGTTTTACTATCGAGTCATAAAACTTGGCCATGCGCGTCAATAATACAGAAAGTTGTAAATAATCAAATGTCTCTTCTTCGTATTGTGTAACTAATTCCTTACATACTGCAAGTGCACATTCCCACATTTTACCTTTATCAAAGTATTCGATCATATCATTATATAATGCCTCTTTTAATTCACGATGCGTTTGGCAACCTAAATATCTATGCGATCTTAAAAGTAGCGGTGATGGTTGATCACTCCAAGCTAGTAATTGACTATGAAGTTTTAGAGAATATGCTGCTTCAGTGTAATTGTCACACTCCAAATGTAGCTCACAAAGCTTATTCACATATCTGTAAAATAAACATATCATTTAGCATTTGTATAATTTTTTAGAAACAATGTAATGAAATTTAATTAATAAAACTATTAACTGCATATATACCTAATATACATTTCTTTTCTATTTATTTCAGAGTAAAATTCTAGCAAGTTTACAATACACAGCATTCTATGTTCCTGAGATTCTGCATGCATGATATCACGATATTGTAATAGGCGTTCCATAAGTTTAGCTACTGTATCAACAAAGCGTGATCCTTGTTCTCGCATAGTTGAGTGCTTTTCACAAAGATTACCCATTACTTGAATCCAAAGCAAACGAAATTGTTCATCTCCTTTGCCTCCTTCAACCTATTAGAATGTACATAAAAAATGATAAATGAATGAATAAATTAAGAATATATACATTATAACATACCAATATATCTAATTTTGCAATCATTTCATTTTCATATTCTGTGAAATTAGCTTTTATGTGAGCCGGATCACGTTTAGTATCACCATATCCTTCAACAATACGTGAACTATAAAATTCACATTGCATCATATC
Organism: Bombus superbus; assembly: GCA_014737385.1. NCBI lineage: Eukaryota > Metazoa > Arthropoda > Insecta > Hymenoptera > Apidae > Bombus > Bombus superbus. Next base: position 2,716,090 of record JACXIK010000022.1, read on the forward strand.
AAAAAATATGGGAATAGTAGCTTTTCTTAATTCACTTTCTGGAATTAATGCCATTTCTAATATTGCTCCAACTAAACCCGGAACAAACAATATTTTATGCTGTCCTAAATTAAACCACATTGATCGTATTTCAAACGCTGTTTCCCTACAGAAGTAAAGGAAGATATTTTAATGCTTGTTACACATTTGAGGAATAAACTAATTTGATATCCCAATCTATATTCATACCTTCGCATATCATTGTAGCGTAAAACAATACGATTGCGTTTTGATGGCGTGAATGTTTCCAACTGTAAGGCTGGCTGAGTCAAAAACGCAATTGCACAATGAAAAAAATTGGACCAAGCTTGCTGTTCAAAATCAGTAAAAAAATAATCCCTAATAGTACCCGAGAAATAACGCAATGACTTTAAAATTATACTATTTTGAAGCATAATCATTTCACACCAGTCTCCTGGAAATACACTTTTTGATACTAAATCTTTAAATACTAATAATATTTCCATAAGGAAATCAAGCAAATCAAATTTAGTTCCAAAGTGATTTATATAAATTTCGTAATGATGTTGTGTCATTTGTCTGAAATATATAATCAATATTAGACGCTTAGATCCTGTTCTTTTAAAAAAATTTTATAGTTTTACGTTTTTCAGATAAAAATTTTACTATTTTTACCTGAATATTGCTAACATAACTGAAACTAAATTTCCTACTAAAGGATTTTCTCTATCCATTGATATAACTGTCTGTATAATGGTCCGTAGAGCAGTGAGCATAATTTCTTTCACATCCTGTATAGTGCTTCCTATATCTTTCCTAAATGTTAATTCCAGGATGTCAGATAAAATCTTGACACACAATTCTACCTACATAAACATAAAATAAAAACATGTTCCTCGTTACTATTATAGATTATCTATAAATATTCTTGTAAAAATAATTAGGTGCAACAAAAAAAAAAGAAAAAATTAAACAACAAAATAATAAAACACCATTCCTGAAAATCTAACATAAAATACTTATCATGAGTAGATCACTGTATCTTTCATGACATCATTAACCACCGTGCCAGTAATCCAAAATTTACTTGCAAGTAACGCACTCGAGTTCACGATGTATATTTCAACAATTACCTCTTCAGAGTAGCCACGGTGCTGGTTGAGTCGGTGTCGTTTTTCGCCGAGCAGCCTGGCTACCTTCGCCACGCTATTTCCAGGCGTACTTGACAGCCCCTTTTATAGGCCAATAACCAAAACCAAACCAAACACAAAAATGAAATAGCCCTATGTTAGTGAGAATATAATGCCAATTTATGCATAAAAAAATACAGTTATATCCTTAACATTGTCCATCACCTAAGGAAAATTGCATTATAAGACTGCATGCGAGAAGAATGCAGTGCCCCAAGCAATAGAACAGTTATGAAAGAGCTGAGAAACTACAACAAATACTAGAAAATCCCTGTAAGGATACTTTTTTTAATGCTTTTTAAAGAGTTATTCAATTTCTTACATTTAGAATATATGTTCTTATAATATCCAATCTGAATATGAGTAAGATGAGAAGATATACACAAAAGGAATAACTTACACTTTATGAATGCCTTTAGAGTAGCTGGAAATACTATTTTATGATTACATGCTATAACAGGAAATTTGATTTAATTCTCATGCTGTAGTAAAACTTTGTAGAGGATGTCTTTGATTTCATTATATTTCTTTCTGTCATTTCAATTTCAAATTTACTATTTAGACTACTAGAATATTATTTATGTCTAAAATAATTAAATATATTACAAAAATAAAGACATCCTGGCTTAAAGAATAATAATACAAGACATGAAATTCACAGAAAGATGCGTGGCGGGAGGATGTCAGGCTGCACGGAAAGCACAAATAATGACACTATTCACAAATTGTGTGTAAGAATGTTTTAAATGCAAATTGAAAGCTCCGCTCACATTTTAGCTATATCAAATGTGCAACATATATTTGCTTTTTAAGCTTTATCACGATAATATTAATATGAACGAAGCTTCAACAAAAATGACGTTACTAAAAATAAATTTTACACTTAAGAAATCACCATGATACATTTAGGTGTAACAGCACTTTTAAATTATTTTATATGTATTTTAATACATAATAACTCCCTCTCTTCACATTAAAGTTAATAAATTGTAATGATTAATGACATGACATATCTTACCTCTTCTTTGGCTTCCAATAAATCACGAACCAAAATAGTAATTCTAGGTAATAGAATTGCTCTGCATTCTGCACTTAAAAAAAGAGGGCTATGAACAATATCATTCACTGTCATCATTTTCTGTTTAGTCAATCTTCCTACTGGTAAAGTAACTAATAAGTCAGTCAAAATTGTGCTCAACTGCTTGCCACTATATACTCTTAGCAAATGTGGTATAGTAGTTGGTAAATATTTCAAGCATGCTCCTTGAACTAATAAAGTACTATCTGTTTCATGCCTCATGAGTTCAACTATAGATCTCAATAATTCTGTTAAAGTTTGAGAGAACTCCTCTTCATCTTGATTTAACCTATTGTAAAATAAATAATATATATAATAACACATTTTTAATACGTTTCTAGTATATATGACAATGTATAAATATAGTCAAGATAATGTAAAAAGAGTAAAGCATACGCAGTAAATAAAAGACGGGATTCTACAACAAATCTCATGCAGTATTGAAGACTTTTCATTGTCTTGAGTAATATATCACGTTCTTGTCCATCATTATTAGTTGCATTATCTATACGTTTACGTAATACACTAATCAATTTTTTGTATGCAAGCGTTGCAGAGAAACTCTCAGAAATATACAAATCCATTACTGGCTGAAAATGTTGGTATTTTCTATCAGACACAAGCCCAATAATATATAATAAACATTCAAACACCATATCATCGTAAACATCACTATCTGAATTACTCATTAATATGTTAAACAAAGCATCTAAAACATCCTAAAAACAAATTTTTGTACAGTAATATTTATACTTTGTATTCATATTACATAATATAGAAAATTAACTAACCTGTAGGAACTTCACCACTTCTTCACCATCAACTTTCATTAAAGCAATCAGAGATTCTCTTAAATCTGTATTGTGTGATGCCCAGTTCAATAAACCTAACAAATCTACATTTTGCGTTAATTTTGTTGAACAAATATTAGTTGCTATCAGAAAACTGTCTTTACTACTTAAAGTAAGTGCTCCTAATGTCGGTTTTTTCTCTAAATTTAATTCAACCTATAATTAAGAGTGCTTAAATTTTGTAATATATTTATATGTAAAAACAGTTAAATTTGTTTACAATATTAGTTTTACCAATTCACCCCTTGTTGATGGCAATTTCAAGTATGAAATATCAATTTCTTCATATTTCTTTTGGTCTAATTTATAAACTAGTAGCTCATGCTGTATATCTTGCAATGTTGTTCCATTACGTTGCATCAATTTCACATAACTTAAGGCAAAAGGTTTTTCAGATTTATCTTTTGCTTCATTTGAACTTCGATGTTTAAATGTAAATTTTAAATGTGCTTGTTTAAATTCTTCAATCGGAATAGCAATTTTAAATGTTTCACACCATCTAGGTTTATCTTCATGATAATAAATAACACTATGATATTCATCAATAGGTGAAGCTCCACCACCTAATGTCATAACTCCTGGTACTGGTACACCAAACTCATTGCATACTTTAACCTACCAAAAAATAAGTTAATAATATACTTGAAAATATTATTCATTTTTAAATAATACTAACTGTAACTTCAACATTTTTATCTGTAGACTTTGATCCTTTATTAAATTCACCACTAATCAATGTGAGGTACAAATCATTCCTCACATCACCTGGTAAAATAACTTCTGGAAATCCCATTTTTCTTGCAATAGCAACATTACCAAGTACTAGATGTGGATTTTCATCGCGTACCTAAATATTAAATTCTTCATAAATATTAAAATATATTTTTAAATCTCATTATTTATCAAGTAATTTTCTGCTTACTTGTTTTGGATCTCCCCTAAGCAACTTCAAGCTAGCCCATAAACCCTGACCACCAGCAAGGCTGCCACTATTACCATTACTACTTTTTTGAATATTTGTTTCTTTTTGGGAAAGAATTCTACGTAATGTACCATCCAAACTTTCTTTCTCACAACATCTGGAGCAATGAAAAGAAACGCAACAAAACAGATCTATTTTAACTGTATTCATAAGAGGTTTCTTATGAAACAGTTTATATTCAGAATATAAATCCTAACAAAATTTCATACTTACTGTACAAACGGAATAAAATGATGATGATCTGAATCACCCTCAAGTTTACCAGTAATGTATAAAGTAATATCCATTGCTGCTACACCAAATGGTCTTCTCATATTTTCAGTATTTTTGACCTTTTGATTAGTTTGTGCTACACTTGAACGTCTGTGATCAGCATCTTTAGCTTCCATACCTCCTACTCTAATTACATAACAAACTAAGTAAACTTTATCTCTAGTTAAATCTCGAGAACCAAGGTCTGTAAATAAAACTCGAAGATTGTGTAATTGATCTATGTCTCTGGCAAGTCCTTCCTTGCTCCATGACACAACATAATTTTCAGTAACAGCTTTCATTTCTCTCCCATCGTACAAAGTTAGTAACAATTCTACATCTTCTGCCATTTTACATACGAAGTTTCTTACACTAACAAAAAAGATATGTGAGTATACTGGTGCTTGTGGTTTTGAAGGCTTATGTTTTGTATCATTAGCTGCCTTTCTTATTCTTTCTGCAGCTGTTTCATGATGATAATATAATTGAATTGTACTTGTTTCTTCAGGACTAAGAACATTCCCTTGATCATCACGTACAACCATATCCATGCCCAATAATTGATTACCAGTATCAATTCTAGCTGTTGCTAATCTTTTCACATCCTTTAATTCATCTACTGTTAATGTGCCACTTAGAATTTTGCTTCTATATCCTATTAACTCTAAAATTTGTTGTTGCATTGTTCTGAAGTGCATAGAGTGAATCTATATATAACAAAAATTATATTATATTAAACACAATTTTACTAATGAAATATTTTATTATTTTATACATACGAACCACATATAGATGCTTCCAATGGTGTCCCCATTCTCTCAAAACATTAGTGATTTCATGTATTAAACAGTCCATATTCACTGATTGTTGTAAAATGTATATATAAGATTTTGGAAAAATCCCACATGTCCCTTTAAATTTACTACGTCCATAATACCAATCTCCATATTCTTCTAATATCTGTACCATTTCTCCAACAGTCAATCGCATTGCATAAGGAGTCCCATGTACAAAATTGTGTATGGCTACAATTAATGATAAACAATTAAGAGCGCTAGCAAGTGTTATTCTAAATATAATGTTTTAATATTTCAATTAATCAAAATATAGCATTAATGCGATTTACATTACGGATACAAGAAACAGAAAGAGATAAATAAAGATATTAAATATTCAATTGACATGTACTTTCCATGTTTATACAATATCAAAGACAATGTATATATCGTGTAGTTATTATATAAATGATAATGTCATGAATAATTATAAATCGTTTCGTTAATATCCGCCATTCAATTAACTATTTTCGAAGAATCTAAGTAATATAATCACATTTAACATTTAAATACTTGTAATCAAAATAACCAGCAAAATCATTATAAATTAATATTTCGCGCGCAAACAGAAACTAAAATTTTATCTGATTGGGGCACCTCCCAGGATGTTAGATCTTACAAAGGCTAAACTAACGATTTATTTCTTACCAACTCCTAAATGTTCTTTAACTTGCTTCCATGCCATTGTCATTTTAATTAAAATCTTATTATAACAAGGTATGTACACTAATTACATTTCGATACGCACGTTTGTTGTGCCAACAAAATACGACTTTTTTATCTTGACATCTAACACAACAACTATAATGCGAAACAGGATGACCAGTGCTTGGATGTTATCACGATGATGAGAACACGAAGACCATAAGTACACCACGAAATATGACCTAGCTTATAGATATTCAAATGTACTGTATATTTTCTCACATCAGAAACCGCGAAAAATAGAATTTCTTAAACTGATCCAACCACATTTGCAATAATTTTCAATAAATTTATTTATATATTTTGATTGTATTGATTTTTATATTTACAAATTAAAACCCCATAATTAAAGATATGCCATAAGTTTGAACAAAACGATGTATAATTATGTTACTAATAAATTATATTTTATCGCGGATTACTTTAAAGACACGTGCTAATTCAAATATAATCGAAATATATAGAATCAAAAATAAATTTATTTTATTGTAAGGAAATAAATTTATTGCGGTTTCTTTACTTCTAATTGTTATATTAAATATATCTTTTTTTTATTTTACAACATAATTTCGTGTTCATTGTATTTGTATAGTGTAAATTACCCTTTATATTTTTCAATAGGTAGAAGCCATACTAGATTAATATGACGCGTGGCATAGATGATTCAAAATTCTCTTTGTCTACCTACATTTCTGGATTTTTGCAGTTGAATATTTTTCATCTAATTTATAAATCACGTTTATAAAATTTAATACGCCTTTAAATTTTTATAAACGTACCTATAATTCATTAAGCAATATTAATAATAAAACGATGGCGTTTCAAGAAGTTGATAAATTGGCAGAAAACAAGTCGTCCATTGAGTAAGGTTAAAATATTCTTAACAATTAACTTCGAAGTCAGTTATTTAAGATTTATTTAAACGTTCTCCTATATTGCGTTTTTTAAATTATATTATTATATTACTTATTTTTACATGATTATTATACGCCACGTGTATACATTTTTAAACAATAATCAAATAATTTTTATTGATTTTGTAAATTCCTGTATCTTTTTTACATATATAAATGGTAGCAATTTTGTTTTTAGCGAAGAATTTACGTTATACGTAACTGATTTACCTGGAGAACTAAATAAGGTATGTAAAATTATTAATAACTTTTTTTATTATTATTATTAGTATGTACAGTTGTTGATTTCTTACTGATTTAAATATTTTTAAGACTTTTGCCACATTTGTAAAAATTTTATTTAAGAATAATAATAAAATGTATATAATTTGTGTAAATATCTGAATATAAGATATCTTGTTCAGGATTTTGTATGGTCGTTATTTTATGATATCTTATAAATGGATTATAATATTTTAGCGTGGCTTATTAGAAATTTTCAACCATTATGGAGAAGTTAAAGGATATTTTTACCGCCCATATGCTAATTGGGCTTATATTACTTATGGTACATATCGTAATGCTGAAAATGCTATAAAAGATTTACATAATATACCACCATTACGTTTGAAAATATCATTTGCTAAAGAAAAAGCTAGGAATAATGTACCAAATGCAGAAGAATTTACCTTTGAACATGTTGGAGAACAATATGAAGATCATGAAGCAATGGATGTTACATTAACAGATAGGCAATTGTAAGTATATATTTATAGTCATTGTTTTTGTCTAATTTGTTTTTGTCATAATTATGTAATATGAGTTATGTAATATTAATTTATAAATATGTGCAGGATACAAACAAAAGGACGAATCAGGCCCTTAGATATATTCAAAAGTATAGAACCAAATCCAGGATTACCAATATATTCTTATACGGATTATAGTGATTTATTGTATCCATATATTTCTGACCCATATATGTATAATCCATATGAAAATGCAGAGCCTTATGCAAGTACGAACACATTGTGGACGAGGTATTGTTCAATGTTAAGTAAAATGTATATATGTCACATATTATTATATAGATTAATATTTTTTGAAAATATTTTAGAGGGCAATTAAATATTACTCAAGATGGTAAGAGGCGTGTGGTACTTGGTCGCGGTTATACAGTATATGAAAACCCAGATCCTGATCCTGAAATACACAATCAGATTAATAAAGTATATGAGAAACGTATTACTGTAAGTAGAGCAATATGAAAGATTAAGAAAAAGTATTCTTTACAATAACAATTTAATAATGTACGGTTTGATATAATAGGGCCTATATGAATATGGCAAAGACATGTTCCAAGATGCAATTAGGCAATGCAAAACATGTTCAAGAAACACGAAGTATTCATGTGCAAGATGCAATACTTATTTTTGCGATAAAAGTTGCATATTGTCTGAGTGGTATCAATATAACCATGGATGTAAAGCTATTCCGTATGTACTCTCTCATAGTATTACATATTGATAGTTAAGAAATATATAATACAATTAAAAGGCAGAAATACTTATAGACTTTTTAATTTTGGTATCTTATTTTTAGAGCTTTAGCAACAACTGTGAGTTCTACGCCTGTATTACAATCAAATAATGAAGAGCAAAGTTCTTCCAAAAATGTTTCTAATATTCAATTACCTCTTCGACGGCCAAAAACAAATGTAGTAACAAAGAAAGAAGAAATTTTCAACAATATGGCTGAAAGTCCACAAAAAGTAGATGATCAGGAAAAGGATAACAAAGGGCAAAATTTTAATGCCAATGATATTCAAATGATGGAGCATGATATATCATTCTCTAAAAATACATTTTTATCAAAAACTGAATTTCAAGATGTAACAGTAATTATACAACAAAATCGTGAATGTTGTGTTCAAAAGGCAGGAGATAAGGATGCTATTATAAAGTTAATGACCGAGATACAACATGAAGCACAAAATGCACAGAAAGTGGAACCAATAATTGGAAATATTTATGCTGTAAAATATGAAAATGTATGGCATAGAGGTATAGTTACATGTTTAAATCCAGTAAAAGTACATTATATAGATTATGGTAATGAAGAAATCATTGAAATAAATGATTTTCGTAAAATTGATAAATATGAGAATATTCCAAGATTTTGTGCTACAATTCGATTATCTGAAAAAGCTTATGAGAAATATAAAGATATCAAATATGATGATATAATAAGTGTAAAAATGATATCGGTTGATTCCAACGAAGTAATTAATGTTGAAGTTCAAAATGAGAATGATATATCAACATCAGAAGTAATTCAGACAAATAGTAATCAAAATCTAAATACTTCAACTATTGCAAAAGTTGATGATGAAACTATGATTTCTTCAGAAATATCCACTAGCAATAAACCACATTCTATATGTGGAGTAGTAAGTGTACTGACTGCTGTAACTGTTGGAGAATGTGGTATTATAGAAATTCATGCAGAACTAGAGAATAATGTTTATGGTGTTACAATATTGCCTAATAACTCAGTACATGGTTATGAAAAATTAGTGGTCGATTTACCTGATGTGTGCATGAATTTGGTAGATCCTTCTTTAAGGTATAGGCGAATAATAGCAATATACTATACATTATTTCAACAAATTAAACATTAATATAATTTATTAATAAATAATAAATTTTTAGACTAAGGGAAGGAGATTTAATATGTGGTCAAAGACCTAACGCAGATTGGCTTAGAGGATATATTTTCACTCTGCAACCACCTTTAAGAATGGCTATAATAGATGAAGCTAGAGTAATACCAATTGATATGATTGTCCCATGCGATAAGGAATATTCAAATATTTATGCATATGGTGCAGTATGTGAAATACCTTATCTTAATCATAAATTTAGGGTAAGATTTATAATATTTAATATGTTGTTAAATATAATATATGTTACTTTTTAACTTCCCAATTGTAACTTTCAGGAAAATGAGCAGTGTGAATTTAGAGTACTAAGTCGAACAGTTAATGACGAACAATGCGAAGTTGGAATAGAAATTTTTAGAAATAGGGCTTTTATAAACGCTACTGTAAAGCCTTGGACACCAAGGCCTGAACAAAGAGCCATAAGGTTTGCTGAATTGCTAAATGAAAATGAGGTATGATTTTTGGTTTTAATTTAAATAAAAATAGTTATTATTTTACTATTATTTTATTTATTTTATTATTGCTTTTGGACAAAGTATCATTTTTTTATGAAAACCACTTTTTCAGGTGTACGTTACTTCTTATCGAAGTCATACAGTTCTGTTTGTTCGTTCCTTAGATCGTATAAGTACGGAATTCAATAATCATGTTATGCAAAATATTACAAGATGCGCTCAAACAGGTACGTAAAATAGTTGATAACATTTAATAAGAATTAAACTAACTTTGTATAAACTTGTATAAAATAGAAACTTTTTTTTTTTCTAAAGCTCCATTTTTAAAAGATCCGCCAGTTGTGGGGCAAATGGTAATAGCTCAGTATGCTGATGGAAATTATTATCGTGCAGTCGTTACTAAGGTATACTATGAAAAAATTACAATTTCATATGTTGATTTTGGTAATACAGAAGTTACAGATATAAAGAAACTTCAGATTTTACCTGATGACTTGAAGGAGGTGCGTTATTATTTAATATATATATGACAATATAGTTCAAAAGTATTTATATCTATTTAATCTATTAATCTAATTTTTAAAAAAAGCTCCGTTCTTGTATAACAAAAGTTGCACTAAAAGATGTTCCTAGAGATGTCCCTATGACGAAAGAAGTAAATGATTATCTAGCTCACATAGTAGGAACTGAAGTTCTTCTAGTATGTACATTTAGTGGTATACCTTCCGAAGATGGCGTATATCTGAGATCTTATGATGGAGAAAACGTTAATAAAGTGATAAGTGAATTACTCGAGCCGATATCTAAGGAAGCTGCTGAAAATGGTAATTATTAAGAAATGGGTAACAAGTATTTTTAACGAATAACATCATTTAAATTAATATTAATTCTCCTTGCAGATAAAACCTGTTATATGGCGGAGGATATAAATACCGTTAATTTGGGAAAAGTTGGTGAAATCGTTGAAGGACTTGTACTGCATGCTATTGATAATGGTTACAGATATGCAATATGTCCCTTAGATTATGATTTAATGACTCATGTTTATGATGTAATGCCAAAGAAGGTGATTTTCGATTTCATACATTTTTATTCTGGCTTAATATAAATGTGTATATATATATATATATATATATGTGTGTAATGCTTTTAAAGATAGCTGCATATTGCGAAGCAACTGATCACTATATTCCACGCGATAATGAGTTATGTCTCGCACTTTATAATGATGGGTGGTATCGTGCTATATGTATAAGTCGTAGCTACACACGTACAACAAGTGCCGTGTTTTTTATTGATTTTGGAAATACGGAGTTCGTCAGTCATAAAAATTTACGGCTTATGCCAAAAGATTTTACAATTCCAGATATGCTTGCAAACATTTGTAACATTATTAGTACGTATATTATTGACTATTGTGTATATTTCAATCATTATAATTTTACTGTTTAATTATTATAAAGTTACTGTTTTTCTTTTTTTCTTTTTTTTTTTTAATTTTTAACATGATTTCACAGATATCGGACCTACTGATAACAATGGAAAATATTCTTCCCGAGTAGAAAAACGACTCTCAGAATTAGTTGCTCCTGATAACTATATTCTAATGAAAATTGTTGGGCATGATCCGACATCTGGAATGTACAATGTGGAATTACCATTAGTTAAGTCCAAATTACTGGAAGAAGGTTTAATATTTGTTTGAAAAAAAATATGCAACTCATGCAAAAGAAGAACGTCTTAGTTATAATTTTGAAGCTAAAATTAAAATATTTTTTAGTTAAAATAGTATACATGATTAGTTTCTTGAAAGTATTTTAATATTTTTAGAAGATATTCCACATTTTGATATTATTGTATCTTCTATTATGTAACAGTTCAAAAATTTAATATCTTAAATTAGAAATTACTATATAAGTCAGTGTTTTTTGAAGATTTTTTTTATATTTTTTTACTTTTATCAATATTATGTTTTATTTCCGTGAATCTTTATATTCAACATAATTTCTGCGAAATAATTTCTATGATTTGAGAAAAGAAATGTTTTTGATTATTTTATATTCTGTGTACAACTTATAATAAATATGAAATGAAAATAAAAAGTTCGCTCAGTGTAGTTAATTCTATAATAAAAGACAAATTTGTTGACTGTGGTAATCTTTTCACTAATAAAAATTATATACTTTTTATAATTTATAATAAGTATTTTTAGTGAGTTTAGTACCTAATTTAATTATAGCTGATGTTTTGATGATTTATCATCCTAACCTTTCTTACAATCAGCTGACTAACCTCCTTGATGTGTCTGTTCAAATGACAGATCGCTGTAAGCAACTGTTCGATTTAAATAATACGAGGCTTCCAAACAATACGAAAAATAAATGATGAATGTTCAAATAAGACATCCTTACGAGGGTCTATTACATAAGTATACTAATGCCATGAAAGGATGGCAATATCGTTGGTTTATACTTAGACCAGAGACTGGAGAATTGCACTATTTTCTAAGCGAATCCGAAAAAAATCAACGGCCACGATGCTCGATATATTTAGCTGGTGCAGTGATTGCGCCGAGTGATGAGGATTCTAATACCTTCACTGTTAATTCTGCTACAGGTATTTAAAACTTGTCAAGTAATATAACACCTCGCCCTTTACAAGCTCGTGTAATATAGTAACCAAAGTATAATACTTATGATAGCGTTTATGCATCAATATAGGTGATATGATAAAATTAAGAGCCACAGATGCCCGAGCTCGTCAAGAATGGGTCGACAAACTGCGAGCTGTTACAGAAATGTATACCAGAGCAATAGCTAGTAGTCATCCTCCTTTACCTCCAAGAGAACATTCTGCCAATTCCAACAGAAATCCAGTTGCCAAACTGGAAGTTTTAGACGCGTTTGCCAATTGTCAGGAGCAATTAAGAAAAGTAGAAAAGCATAATCTTGCATTAGCACAAACCATTGAGAACTCAAGTTTAAACTTAGATCCTGATTTGTTAGTACTTAAAGCGACTGCACATACTACTTTACATACATTAAATCAATGCCTCAATATATTATATCAGTAATTTATTAGAAATTTTAGTATCATTCATCAAAAACATGAAAGAATTATTTTATCAATCATTATCAAAATGTATCAAGTGCATTTCAATTAATTTGTATAGGATATATTTTAAATTTGTTACTGACGATCCAGATGTACGATCTTCCAAGGCAGTGGTATGCGAGAGATTGCCTTCTTATTAAATGCTAGATAGAAAAAAAATAATTACTATATTTGTAAAACTTTTCAATGTAAGATCTTGCTATGTTGTGGAGAAGTTGTTTCAAATCTTTAAATCTATATATATATGCATATATAGATACAAATCGGATTAAATTTAGGATTAAACAAGTGTTTGTGATTATTCTATGTAGACATATGAATAAAGAAAATATGCTCATACACACACACACACACACACACACACACACTCTCATATTAATATATATATATAATTATTATTAAGAAGGCGTTCATTATTAAAACATAAATGTTTCAATACAAGAAATATATTTATAATATTCAGTAAAAAAACATTTTTTTCGAATTTATATTTATATCAATGTTAAAGTAAAAGGAAAAAGTCAAAACTACAATTCCCTCGGAGAATAAATGTCAAGGACACGAAATTAGGTGAAGGTGGACAAGCAAGTGTTTTATCGTGTTTAGAGAACAGATTCGATCAGTTTCATTATTGCGTGGTCCTCGTAAAGATCATAACATTTACATGTTCATAGCATAAAAATTTAAATTAACGTAATTAATAGAAAGTCTCGGGAAAACTATGTCTGTTGCATCTACTTCAGAACTTTTAACTGAGGCTGCAGGTGTTAAGATTTATATGACAGAAAACTGTACATCAATCGATACAGCCTTTACGGGGAAAATTTGTATAATATTGGAAAATATAAAACAAACGAAAGCACTTGGTAAATCTTGCGGGTTTCATTTAACAAAATCAAAGTGGGATCCTTATCCGTGGATAAGCCATATAGAAATCGGCAGTCTTGCCGATAATGCTGGACTTAGGTAAGAATAAGAAAAACAACGAAATAATCTGTTTTATTTTATCCGTTATATTTTAGAACTGGTGATTGTTTAATTAGTATCGATGGAAAGGATTTAATAGGATTAAAAATAAAACAAATAGCGGCTTTGATCCATCATTATGAGGGATGTGATTTAATATTATTTATTTGGAGATATATTAACGAAGAAGAAAAAGAAACAGGTATAGCTGTGAAAGGGCCACTGCCAGAAGTGGCCTGTAAACTTGCAAATGCAGTAGCTGGAGTGGTGTGTATATTCTGATATTAAATAATTTCTTTATTATTAAAGAATTATTCTTTAAATGTTTCGAGATACACGTTACGATATTTTAGAAAAATAATTATTACATTCATTTAGACACGAGCTCTAGAATGCCCAGTTTGTCTGGAAAGCTCACTGCCTCCAGTTTCTCAATGTGTCCATGGTCATATCATTTGTGTTGGATGTAGATCGAAAACACTTCGTTGTCCGATTTGTAGAGTTAGACTGGGTCAAGGAAGGTGTTTGCTCGCGGATAAACTTCATAAGATATTTCAGAACATTTTTGACATAAAAGACAATTCAAATAACAATGCAGAATGTCACACGCGAAATCTGCGAGACCGGCTTTTTGGTAAGAACACGAAAAAAGAACTAAAACAAACAGCAGAAAAAAATAATGTTACAAATACAAAAACACGCCAATTATTATTAACCAAATTGTTTCGCGGTGGATTGGAGAAAGCTGCATCAGCGGATAATTTAACAATAGTTTCCAAGGAAAAGCCAAATGCAAATGCTGCACCTGTAAATTTAAATCCTGATGAACATGCAAGTTTGTATGATCGAACAAAATCTGCGAGTACTGGAGAATTGTCAAAAGAGGCTATGAAAAATATTGACAATCATTTACAAACTGATGCAACTAGTACCTTAATATCAAGTACTAATAGTTTAATGTCCAATGTATCTCCAACACCAATTTGGGGAGGCTCTATAGATTCTATATCCTGTACCCAAATAATTTGTCCTCTTTCAAGGCAAAGTGGATGTAAAAATATTATTACACCTGATACGGTATTGGAACATTTGAGCGGAACTCATGAAGTACCACAAGTTCATTTTTATTCTGTTTGTGTTAAACTTCCAGCACCTCTTCCATTTGGTTCAAAAGCTGTTTACATATTACACTGTGGTGAAGATCTCTTTTTCTTTCAGGTATATTTTTTAAGCCCGATACAGTTATTTATTTTATATACAAAATAATGTTTTCAATCATAAATATATAGTGTGAAGATGAAATTGTTTGGATCAGTAGTACCATAGGAGGAAAAATATCATGGGAATGGACTTTGTATGGTAAAGGGCAGAATGGTACTGAGATAAAAATGCGTAGAAGCGTTGCAAGTCTTATAAATCCCATGGTGTTAACATCCCAACACATTGCCCCCTTACCAAATGCTTTGTTATTGTACATATTGGACATTCGACTAATAGAATGTCACTCAAATGAACAATTAGAGATATAGGATATACATAAAAACTATTAAAAATTTAAAAAGTACACTGTATTCTAGTGTAAAAGATATATAGTATCACAATATTAATATAAAGATATTCATATATATAAGTAGTATTACAATGCACTATAGGATGCACTATAAAAGAGTATATTACATATATTGATATACATCATCTATTAAAATCAACATGCAGTAAGAAATGGAATTATTAAAATATGCATTATTAAATTTGTAAAATATATAAATAGAGAGCACATTATAAAACCATGTTTCTTGTTTTTTTAAACATATATGTGAAAGACATAACGTTCATGCAAGTATGTATTTAGGGAGTTTTACGCAATATATCATCCATGTACGGTTTAAAAAAATCAAGCTGACCAGTTTTTATTGCTTGACCTGCCATGATGTCATATGCATACTTTAATACAGCCAAATAGTTTTCTTTTCCAACAATATTTAATTGAACATTGAAAACATGTGTATCACAGGAAGGCATCATTTTTTTCCCAACTGGTATACAAAGCTTTCTTTTTTTTATATCAGGTTGTGCATCTGTTACTTCAGCTTCTTCTTTCTTCTTATCTCTTTTGGGACAACTACAAACTCTAACAGGAAGTCTCTGTCGACCCAAAATTCTTTTATTACAATCTTCCAAAGTAAAAATTAGCTCTGTTGGTCTACGATTCATTCCAGATGGACAACTGTTTTTACATAAAAATTTGAAGCACACTGGAACGTATTGGGAACCAGGTTGTGGTCTATTAAGAGGTACCACTATAGACAGATGTTCACTTCTTTCTTCATACATGGTAAGATGGTGTGTACAACGAACAACATGTTTGATCACTCTGGGGGCTACATCTCTATTACTTGCATTATTTGGTGCCATGTGATTATGACATCTTCTAACTGGATCACTAGCATACTGATCTAAACTAAAAACCATGGCGGTACGTAACAGTAGACCATCTTCAGGTGGTTCCCATTTAAAACGTAATGGCAGTGTTTCTTCCATGTTGATAAATACTTTTTTTAATACTTGCGAATACTATATAAAATGAATAAACTTAAATTACATATTTAAGACATTTAGTTATATACTTTTAAGACAATTTAATTATATACTTACTACCCAATTTTTACTGGAATCCAGATTACCCAGTGAAACTTGAAAATTATAACGACCAGGAAACTCTTCTTTTACTGGAATGGCAGGATCAAGTTCTTGAAAATATTCTTCATCTTGTTCTTCTTCTTCATCTTTCATTTGCTTTTTAGATTCCAAATATTGCTGTGGCAAATCATATTTTTCCTCCATTCCTTCTGTTATACTTTGCATCCAAGATCCACTAAATCCACTAAATAAAGCGACATTAACATGTAACACATTTAATACAAACAAAAACTAAAATATCGATATGCATGAGAATGTAATATAATAATTATATATCAACACTTCTTACATATCCTTTACTAGTGCCTTATATTCTTCTTCACCTAATATATCAGACTCTTGTGAGTCTGAAAACCCATTTGCAGTAGTCATATTCCATCAAATATTTGCTAGATTTGTCACAACAAACCCACATGTAAATATAAATCACGTTACGGTAAAAAAAGACGCCATTTGTATCCGCGGGAAAATCATTCGTTGAAATAATGGTCGATTTTCAATTCTTTTAAAAATCGCATCATCCCTTGGAGTACAAGTAATTATGTATTTTGTATCTGAAGGACTTCCAGGGGAAAGAAGCAAACTCGTTAATTCGCTAACTCATCTCAAAATCACTTATACTTATAATATGATTTTTCATGAAATAGTAATATTGTATAACCGGCGCATGAGAGTATGAGAATTAGGAATGCTGAAGATAATATCTTTTAACAAAAAAAAAAGAAATTGCTTTTCTCTTCTTAATTTATACTTTTTATACATGTTTATTTGACTTTTATCTTATTAATAAAAATCTATCTATATTTTAATCCTAACGGGGTTTCTAAATTCTGTCGACCAATTAGAAAGTATCAAACTACAATCGAAGACGCTTACATGCGGATACTTCATTAGAAATCGCATAATTTCCAATACATCAGTAACAGACAACGTTAATTTGTTAGATATTCTAGTTAGTCTCTTCCGGCCGTATAGAGCAACGAGTGAGATGGGTCAGTAGTCGATGTTAAATTTACATTGTTTTTAAAAGCGTAAATCTGAAATTGTTAAATATGTGTTGTTCTCATCGACTGTTAAATTTGTTTTAATTATAGTTTCGTTAAATGTTTAATATTGAAATTTTGAAATAACAAAATGAAGATGAAATGTATTAAATAAGAATGATACATAACCTAACTTTTTGATTTACAGGTAAACCTCGCGGTCTTCGTACTGCGCGTAAGCATGTAAACCACAGGCGCGATCAGCGATGGAATGATAAAGACTACAAAAAAGCTCATTTGGGAACGCGGTGGAAAGCCAATCCATTCGGTGGTGCTTCTCATGCTAAGGGTATTGTTTTAGAAAAAGTGTATGTATATTTATATTATTAGTCTCTTACTATTACATATTTATATTAATCTTTTCGAATCGAATTGGAATAAATTTCTATATGAAATTTTAATTGAACAATTGTATGTTTTTAGTGGTGTAGAAGCTAAACAACCAAACTCTGCTATTCGTAAATGCGTGCGAGTACAACTTATCAAAAATGGCAAGAAAATTACTGCTTTTGTACCTAGGGATGGTTGCTTGAACAATATCGAGGAGAATGACGAAGTTTTGGTAGCAGGTTTTGGTCGCAAAGGTCATGCCGTGGGTGATATTCCAGGAGTTCGATTCAAAGTAGTGAAAGTTGCTAATGTTTCGTTACTTGCACTTTATAAAGAAAAGAAAGAACGACCTAGATCATAAAATCATTGTCATGTATTTCTAATAAATCTATAAAAGATTTTTAAATCAATTAATATTTTATTAATTAACCGTTCTAATTAATTATTAATTTACCCGTTCTACTTTTACAAAAGTACAAAAATACAAACTTAAAGACCGACGTTTCAAAAAGCAGTTAAAAGAGAATTGGTATTACAAATCAATAAGTATGGAAATACATATTCTTAATTTCTACAATATATGCAACAGTAACATTTTTAATAATTTAATGGAGTATTATTTAACTTCCCTATTGTGGTACATTGGCATTTAATATTTCCCTTTTTGCTCATAGAGACTAAACATCAAATAATTTTAATTTATATAAATTAATATTAATTGTATTAAATGTAAGCAAGTATATAAAAATATATAAAATCTGCCTTAATGAAGGAAAGTTTGAATTTATATTATTAATATCAGCATCCTTGTAGTATAATTTATTCTTGATACTTTTTGCATTAAATGTGACCACGAATCAATGGATTAATGCGTTTACATACAATCTCTTTTCTCTTCATTAAGTAACAAGTCTCAATCATTTTCATTAGTTGGGATCAATCAGTAAAAGAATAATTCTATACGACAAATGAACTGAAAAAGTAAAACATAGCTTTTTCATTTCTAGCTCACTTTCACAGAAATATACTTTCTTACAAGTTCTTTTCGTAGTTGTAGCATTAATTATAGACAACTTTATATACATTTTTTAATGACATTACTTCTGAAACCTGTTCTATTACATTATTGCGTGATCTTTCTAAGATTTTGGGAATTTTGGCGAGATTGTAGCCTGTGGAGCGCTGAAGCACACTCTGCTTGCGTTTTAACTTCAAACAATTCGAAAAACTAACTTGACGTTTAATTGAAGAATTACACGGCAAGAAAAATTAACTTGAACAATAATTCATATTTAAAATCAAATTATAATAGATTAAGTACTTTAAGAAAGTTTTGCCCTTTAATGAAATTTACTTACACTCTGAGCTCAGCGTGACGGTTCTAATGATTCTACGATTCAACGATTCTAACTTTTTGGGACGCAGAGTAGCCTATTTATCTGCT
Organism: Bombus superbus; assembly: GCA_014737385.1. Classification (NCBI taxonomy): domain Eukaryota; kingdom Metazoa; phylum Arthropoda; class Insecta; order Hymenoptera; family Apidae; genus Bombus; species Bombus superbus. Next base: position 2,735,651 of record JACXIK010000022.1, read on the forward strand.
CGGATTTTAGAAGATAATCTATGATTTATTTATTATCCAATAACACAAATAGTTATTAACTAATGCTAATAGACATTAATTTAATTGAAGTTCATAGTATTAAAGAAACGTGCGATTAATGTCTTCGAAATGTATATATCTTATGCGACGAAAGTAAATACGAAATTTGAGAGTGATCACAGTTATTATCGATTAATACTTTTGACATTTAATCAATAAGTTTGTTAAATAAACTTTGTTCATTGCCTCGGCCACGCCGTTGTGCATTTACCTTACTATAGTACAAGATATTCACCCTAGAGTGAGCCACAGGCCTATGCTGGTTCACAACATGTTTTCTTTTTTCAGATTCACAAGTAGGTGATAATTTTTGATGCTCACTTAGATCCTTTCGCAAATTTTCAAAATAGGTTTGGAATAATTTAACTTTGGTTTAATATTACACATGAGTATATTTGAATTTTCTTTGGTATGATTATGTGACACCTACATCTTTCAAATGTATTTGTTTCATTGTTTACATACATTTAGTATATCATGAATAGATCAATGTCCATCTACAATTTGTATATTGTATGGATATACATATGTCACGCTACTTTATGGCGGGAACATGGCGGGAACATGGCGGGAATAACATGTGGCGCACCACGGCAATGTACGTCAAATGTACGAAACAAACGACTCCAATATGGCGAATGTAAGGGATAGTGATACGTCGTTGTGGCTTCATAACAAGCTTGGAACGTCAAATGATAGCTGGACTGGAAGTTCAATTTGTTCACAACTCAATGCAGAAGTACTGCGGAACATTAAAGACTGTTTTCCAGATCTTCAAACGCAAGTTAAACTTAAATTACTTCTTTCATTTTTCCACATTCCAAGACGGAATGTCGAGGAGGTAAGGCACAGTTTGTTTGTTACAAATATCTAAGGCGCGAAAAAGAGCAGTAATTTGTTCTTAAAATACGTATAAAAAAATTTATAACGATGGCTTCAATATGTTGAAGATTGAATAATCATTAGGTGCATATAATAGTTACTCATAGTCATAAATAAATTTATGAATTTAATTATTTATACTTTAAAAAGAACATGTAATATATTCCTTCATTTTTAATGTAATTGATATTTGATATTTTAAGTTTAATTTCTATATATAAATATAGATAATAAATAAATAAATAAATAAATAAATAAATAAATAAATATATATATATATATATATATATGTACATTTGTAATTTATAATTTTATTAAATTGTATAGTGGCGTGTTGAATTGGAAGAAATCATTGAAGTGGCATCATTGGACAGCGAATTGTGGGTATCAATGTTATCCGAAGCGATGAAGACATTTCCATCGACAGGTTCTTTGAACACAGACATTACAGATTTAGATGAACATAGGCCTATTTTTGGAGAATTAGTCAATGATCTTCGGAAACTTTTGAAAAAACAAAATGATCCAGCAATGCTTCCATTGGAATGTCATTATCTTAATAAGACTGCTCTTACTTCTGTGGTTGGTCAACAGCCTACCCCAGTCAAGCATTTTACTCTAAAAAGAAAACCAAAAAGTGCTGCATTAAGAGCAGAGTTGCTTCAAAAGAGTACAGATGCTGCGAGTAATTTGAAAAAAAGTACTGCTCCTACAGTGCCTGTAAGGAGTAGAGGAATGCCTAGAAAAATGACTGACACAAGTAAGCTTATACATGTAGTTCTAGTTAGGATTATCTTGAAAAAACAAAAAGAATATGAAAATATAAAATAGTGTATTATTTGCAGCACCTCTGAAAGGCATTCCTAGTAGAGTCCCTCCAAGTGGTTTTCGCTCTCCTTCACTTACCAGTTCTTCAATGTCTAATAGAACGCCTCTCAGTAATAGGATGCGAAAAGATGGTGGCATTAAGTTATTAGATATTAACGAACAACCACTTGGCTATGCTCAAGCAAAAAAACGAAAGAGAATGATGGAATTAGAAGAACAACAGAAGAAAGTTGCAGAAGCTCAAGCAGTGGCAGCTGCTGCAGCATCAACAGCTACGGCTACAACAGAAACAACGACGACGCCAGAGTATGCTCAGGGTTTAACTTCGATCAATCCACCTGCTACTCCAATCACTCCTGTAGCATCTATACAATCTTATACGACATCTACTCCTCCAAGTGGAGCACCGGCAGTAACCACGCCGCAAACTCGTATGTTTTTGTATATAGTTACATATGATGAGCAGAAAATAATTAATTTCTTTTTTAATGCAGCTACAACACCAAGTACACCTTCAACTGCAAGTACAGTTATACCTGTTGCGACACCGACAGTTATTACACCAGTGGAAAGTACACCTGTCGGAGTACAAACGGTTAGACCAGCTCAAACGGTTACACAAATTCGTATACAAACCACTGCACAACCTGCCAATGCAGCAGCAAACACAAGAAAAGGCTTGTCTCTCACGGTACGTAGAAATATTTACAACATAGGATTCATATTTCCATAAGATCGTTAATTTATTTTGTGTATTTGTAGCGAGAACAAATGTTGGAAGCACAAGAAATGTTTAGAACAGCTAATAAAGTAACCCGGCCAGAAAAAGCCCTTATTCTAGGTTTTATGGCTGGTTCAAGGGGTATGCGCCTGTTTGTTAAAATCTCAAATATTTTTTAATATAAACACTGTTATTTATGATTTTTTATTGCTTAGATAATCCTTGTCCGAAATTGGGTAATATAGTCACAGTAATGCTCTCGGAAAATATAGAAGAAGTGACACAACCGGATGGTACAAGTGTGCCTATGTTAGTCGAGACACATTTTCAAATGAATTATACGAATGGTGAATGGAAAAGGATAAAAAAGAACCGACGAATCGTTACAGAAGAATCAACGTCCGCTACAACCCCTGCTTCCAATGCAACTGCAACGGCTTCCAATTAAACAAAGAAGAGAGATCTTCTTCGGATCGCGATTATATAAATCAACGACATTGTCGTTGTTTGGATGACTGTTTTTAAAGAAACTCTGTTCTGTCGTTGTTTAAACGACTGTTTTTAAAGAAACTCTGTTCTATAGATAGCGAAAAAATTTGAGTGCAGAAGGCGAGATGTGGCCTCTGTGTTCCATATGCTGTAAGCAGATCTGTATATCATGTTTTAGTAGTAAGGCTTCAAAGTACGGTGTATATGTTAAAGTTACACGAGAAGAACTTGTGTTACTTGAGAAAAATAATATGTAATAATCAAGAAATACGTCGTTTCCATTTTTCAAAATAGAGAATGAATCAAATGGCGAATGCATTTTTTATTGGACATAACTTATATAACGTACGAACGTAATTTTTAACAAATTTCAAACCCTATCGGAAGTAAAAATCTCTATTTTTAACGCGCATCTGGTTTCACCGACAATGAACAAATTATTGTGAATCATCGGTTAATTATAAAGTTAAATATTATTGATCAACGGATTGTGTGATATTTTCCATTGTAGGAGAAACCAAACGTTATTAATTTATATGCTACGATTACCGTTTATATATATAAAATATACATATGAAATATATGTTTCCCCACTGAATTAGAATGAACAATATTATAAGTTTTAATATTGTTATTTGAATAAAATATGGTTATATTGATAAATATTTAATTTTATTAACAGTTATGCCTCATCAATCAATCGAATACGATCGATTATGTTGTTCGAGAATAATTCGAGTATCGAGTTGGATATCGAAATATTGGTGATTCCAAAGATCAGTTTTGAATTTTAATCATACGATCACCCTCTGACATTTTACTGTAGCATTATCCCGATCTCTGAAGGGAATATTTCGTAAGATATTGGGCAATTATTTTTATAATAATTTGCACGTGAATAAATCTGTATGCGATTGAAATAAATGTAATACAGTGGTCTTTCGTAAATGTTTCTTATCAAAATGCGCTGTTCACAAGAAACGTGAGTTATATAACCTCTTTAAGAACTACGAACTATCAAACCTTCGGAGAGTAAGCTTTGAATAAGTACTGTTTTGTGAAGTAGTCTCGTGTTCGTTTAAATATTTCTCCATCCACGTAACCAGTAATTTATATATTAATAATGCTTCGATTGTTAGCATCTTTACATTCTCGAACATGTAAAGCGGTAAGTCGATTAACTTGATAGAGATATCAATTATTTAATTTACTTAAGTTCTGAGGTTTATTTTAATATGTAACGTAATATATATATTTACAGATATTTGCTACAACATCAAATTTGATGTTTAAAACTAGACAGCCGATGTTAGTCCAACATGCCCGAAGTCTTTGCGTTAGTAGCAATCTCTTTTCTTGTCAGCTTCAGATTCAGAAACCTGCACCTGAGTTTTCTGGAACTGCCGTGGTCGATGGTGATTTCAAAGAAATCAACCTAAATGATTACAGGGGAAAATACGTTGTTCTTTTCTTTTATCCTCTAGACTTGTAAGTTTCAACGATAGAACGACCAGAGAAAACCAAATATTTTCTTCAAAATAAATCCAAGACTTTATTTTTAGCACATTTGTGTGTCCCACTGAGTTGATAGCATTCAGTGAGAAAATTTCAGAGTTTAAAGCCTTGAATACGCAAGTGATTGGAGTTTCTACAGACTCGCACTTTAGTCATTTAGCATGGACTAATACGCCAAGAAAGCAAGGAGGCCTGGGTGGCAATTTGGGTTATCCTCTTCTCAGTGATTTTAACAAGGAAATATCAGCTAAATACAACGTCCTTCTTCCGGATTCTGGAATTGCTTTAAGGGGCCTTTTCATCATAGATAAAGAAGGAATATTGAGGCAGCTTAGCATAAATGATTTACCAGTGGGAAGAAGCGTAGATGAAACATTGAGGCTCATCAAGGCATTCCAGTTTGTCGAAAAACACGGAGAAGTCTGTCCTGCCAACTGGCAGCCAGATTCTAAAACCATTAAACCAAACCCAAAAGATAGTAGACAATACTTTGAATCAGTTAATTGAACATTGCGAACGAACAGTTTTCATAAACGTATAACGTATAATGTATTGTAATACGGAGTAATAAAAATAAAATATCAATATATACTTGCAAATATCAAGAAGGCGGGATGATGTGCGTCTTATAACCTTACATAATTTTTTAAAATTATCCTTTAATTTCTTTTCTTTTTTTTCAAGATGTAAAAAATACGAACGATAATATGCGCGTTTATGTAATCGGGCCGCTCTTAGGTGGAACTTTTTCAGCAACAAGATGAAGGGTATGTTCAGACTCTTGAATCAGAAGCAAAGGCCACGAGGGGACTGCTTGCAGTGCTTGAATTGAAAGTAAGAAGGGGAAGAAAAAGGTGCGTGAACAGTCTCGTACATACGCGCGTAATACAGAGGATTCAGGGGTCGAATCTGGAGTGTCAGTAGTTAATTTTATTTTTCGTGGCGATGGAAGTAACGACGATGGGACAAATCTCTGAAAGTCTGTAAAAGTCTGTAAAAGTCTGAAGTCTAAATTTGAAAAAGTAATTCTTCCCAAATTCATGTAAAAATAGGAGTAACGATGGAAAAGTATAAGACAGATTATTATCATAGCTTAAATGATTATGGGATAATTTCATTTAGAAATCGCTCCACTAATATCCTCTACTAATATAGAGATATTTGTTTTATCGAATCGATGTCTTTCTTTGCAATTAACAGAAAGTTTTATATTTCGATTGATATTGATCGTTGTCAAAGAGGTCTGAGTGGCGGAAAGGACGTCGATCTAGGAAATCGGCGGGACCGCATTAGCGATGAATTTAAAAGAGAGAGCTTATTATTTCATAAAGAAGATACCGATGCCGGTAACGCCCCCAAAAGAAGGGATAAAGTAACCAAAGAAGAGGGGTTGGAAGACGAACGACGTACAGGATAGACCGAGAAGCAGGGAAAAACTGAAAAGCGACGCCAGAGATAAACGGCTCATCCTTTCTCGCCCTATAAAATCCAATCCTGTCTTTTGCGAACTGAAATCTCAAGATTAAACATATTCCGTCTTCTCGTGTCACTGAGATGGTATGAATTAATTTTACGACGTCGAGTCGTCGCGCATCGATAAGGCATATATTGCTTACGTTCATCGAACAAAATCTATCCGACATCTATCAGTCATTAAAATATCGAAATGTTTATTTACAAAAAAAAGAAAAAAAAAAAAGACCAAAAACAGTTTTTTACCTTTCGTTCGAAAACGTAAGTATACCTTGAACACAGAAACGCTGAAAATAAAGAGATTTCGTTTTTTCGTATTCACACGTACCATTGGTGCAACGTGTTTCATGCCGCAATATTTTTTTCTACAGAAAAGTAGAAATACCGATGGACAAAGAGGCCAGGCAAATGCTGAATAACCGGCTGAAATCGTGGCACGGTTGAAAGTATCAGAAAGGAGCTTATGAATTCGATCGTTGTCACAATAGCAAAACAGACTTTTTCCGTCGATCCGCGCCTTCGTCTCTTAGAAAGTTGGCGAAATCGAATTACACTCTGTCCACTTTCTTTCCTTCGTGACTCTTTCTCTTCGCTTCTCTGTGATTCTTTTCGCCGTAACGATTATCGAACCACCCTTTTACGCTCGCCAATTCCGTCGTAATGTCTGTCCGATTAAGAGTGAACGTGGATTATGTCGTCGGCAGGCGAACGCGGATTTTCCTCCTCTAATCGACTTTCTAGTCGCCTATCGTCGCCGGTTTGTTCCGCCCCCGCGATTGTTGGGGCTGCGACCATACGGCTTCTTGTTCTAATTGCTCCTCTTGTTGCCCGTAACGAACGCTTAACCGACCTTAACATTTATCCTTAACGTCACTGTTCACTCTGATCTGGTTGTTAAACTTTAATACCGAACCTAATCCATTAATTTCGAAATATAAAACGGACGATGTTTAGACACTTTAGATTAATGCATTAATTTCGAAATGAAAATGTAGACGGAATTTGGGATAGATCTGTTAGAAATATTACGTCGTTCTACGTATAACTAATGCGATTTTTTTGGCAGTTGAATTTAAAACGATGGAAACTGTTGCCATGAAAGTTTCATAAAGTTGGAATAGAAAGATTAATAAAACGAGATAAACAATTGATCATATACGGGTAATCCTTTATTTTCATCCAATATCATCGTATCATCTAATATCATTTCGTAATAATATAAAATCACGCTAAAGGTAAATCTCAAACGCTTCGACGCTCTACAATAAATTCGTAATCCCCGTAAATTCATCGGGTGCCCAAAGATCCCACACGCTACATTCTCTCACGCGGATAACAATAAGCGGCGAATCGCTTAACTTTGTTAGCACCATCGCGTCTCCATCGCGATTATAGTCTATAGTCATGGCGTTGGTTGTGAGCGCGTGGACAAGAAGAAAATGGAGATGAAAGAAGAAAACGAGTCGACTGGCGAACCGGTCGGTTGTTGTCGAGCGGAGCGATCGAAGCGAGCGAGCGAGCGAACGCGCGCGTCAAAGAGCATCCTCTATCGTTTTCTCGTGAAATAGAACTCGCTGGTCGTTTGAGTCTCCCTTTCTCGTCCTTCCCCTTGCTCTCCTGTCAGCCACTCGTTTTTTCCCTGCCAGGGATAGGAGCCGTCTAATAACCTCCCGGCTGAGGAGAGTACCGAGAAGCGAAAAAGGAACATTTTCTTAAAGGAGCATTCAGAGCGCGGCTTGATAGGTGGATATTATAGTAGCTGGTGGTAACCCTCGCTGCCTAGGCCCGGTCGGTGGCGAGGAAGCAAGGCAAGGAGGGAAAACGTGGCGCGGCCACGAAAACGAGACGCGGAGAGAAGATAGAGAGAAATGGAGTGGCGGGGTTGTACCCGGTGGAGGCAGGGGAATGCATCCATCCATATCCATCCCGGGGTGGCTACTGGGGCTTTGATTACTTGTTTTAATCTTCCGACTGCCGACTGGGCGAGCATCTGTCACTCAAAATCCGTAATTGCGCCCGCTACCGCGGTGGTGCGCACTTCCACCCCCTCCGCCAGTCGTTGATTCGTGGCAGAAAGCCCGCCCATGTTGCTTTCGAAAGGGGCTGGCTTCTTGCTTTGAGCACACTGCCATTACTTTCTTATTGCTCGTTTAGCACTTTCACACTGGCTTTCCGGTTACGAGGCGCATTCGGAGGTGATCGGCTAATCGGATTACCCTGCTGCAGCCAGCAGCTCCACGAGTTCCTCCTCCTTCGCTGCTATCCCCGTTCGACTGCATCGGTGTCCTCATCTCTCTACAGATGGATCGTCACCGTTCCACGTGGCACACGTTGGCAACGTTTCACGGTTAGATTCTCTCCGTTGCACGAAATCGCGAACGGACTTTGAAAGAGACCCCGGTCTATTGAGAAGCTTCGATCTAGAAGCATCAGGGAAAGAATCGACCACGTTAGAGACACGTTAATCTGCCAGTTGGCATTTGGATCGATTTATCCGATTTCCGGTCTTGCCTGGTCTTCACCAAGTAAGTGGCTCGTCTCGTTTCCCTCGTAAACGTCGTGTTCGAGTCGTTCGGAAACCGCATCGATCCGTTCCGTAACTCGAAGAGCGGAGAAAAGCGACCACGTTATACACGTTGCTTTTGAAATTTACCTTAGGACGGATGAACTCGTGCAAATGAACTCTATTTGTTTCTCGAGAGTCGAGTATCTTTCGTGTATTTACAATACGTAGCTCAACTAAGCGACTAAGAAAGAGTCAAGTTGTATCAATTCGGCTTCCGAGAGGTTCGTTTACTGGTCACCGGAGGAAGAGGACGGTAAAGGAGTGAGTGAGTGAGTGAGTGAGTGAATGAGAGAGAGAGAGGGAGGGTCAGACAAACAAAAAAAAAAAAAAAAGAGGGAAATGGCGGAAGAAAGAAAAGCGGCAAGTATTAAACGAACGACTCCCTTTTGTAGGCAGGCTGTGTTCGACAAGGTACCACTGGCAGTCCACTCTATCCACTTACCGCACGAATGGACGAGGTGGTCATCAGATCGATGAAAAGAGATTCGCGACACGCCACCGGTACATCGTTGCACGCTAAAACTGGCCTGGTATCACGTTGGCTTACAACGAAGCCAATCCGGGCCCCCTCTGGCTCGATAGGGGGTCGAAACTATAGCGCCGGCAGCGTGATCTAATTGTGCCCACTCAAACCGGATCAAAACAATGCGGCACGCGGGCTCGCGCCTTGCATTTAACTAAATGTGTCCTTTGTCATGGCCATTGCCCACCCACCGTGTTCGTGAATTAGACGACAAAGATCGGTTTCTCGTTGTTGTTTACGTTGTCTGGCCATTGTGCCAGGGTTAACTCTCCGTGCTCGTCAAAGCTCGCTTAACGGCGCGTTTAATTACAAGCGATGACCACAGGCTCTATCGACCATGATCGCGCATCGATCTTCCGATCTCTTGATTTCTTTCTCCCGCTCGAGGAGATGGTTCGATAACGATGGAACCTTCTATCTGATTTTCGGAGAGATCGAAGATCAATGGGAAGGTATCGAGCTTCTATCATTATCCGTTGATACGAGTAATTTAAGCAAACTTCGCGCAACGTATCTTTACCGTTTTAATATTTCTGATTAGTTTACGCGCGTCACGAGACGCAAAAGGATGGAAATCGCTGCTTTATCCTACTGGCAGAAACTTCAATTCCAGCACTAATCGTCGATCCGAAAGAAATTCAAAAGAGATTCTAATTCTTTGGTCCGCGGCAGCGAGTACCAGATCCCGACGCGCATTATTTTCCGTCCAGACAGGACGTAATCGTTCCTCCGACCGATTTAATCTGGCCGATTCCACCCCATCGCAGGCAGGCGCAATCTCCGCGATCGCGTGAGCAAGAAAAGAAGAAGCTCGTAAAAGCGCTTCGCCGGGATTTCTGCTCTCTAATTGTCGGAGTCATTCGTTCCTTTCACGAACAACGGAACAGATGCACCGACTTTGTATTCGGGAGGCTGCGCCCGGGGAACCAGGGGGGTCCTGTGTCTCTTGGGGTTATTTTCAGTCGATTATCCGGCCGAGCGTGGGGTCAACGCCGTGATAGTTTCGCCTGACAAGTAAAAGAGTACACGAGGACGACTCTATTAGTGGGTTGGAATAGAGTCAAGGGCGGGGGAGGGGGGAGGTGGGGAGCAGGGAGAATAATCGGGCGGACGACTTAATTTTTCGTCTTTGCCCGCGTCGACCAACCTTCGCGAATCATCCACGCGTCGCCCTAGAATCGGCTCGATCCGATTGTTTCGCTGGTGCTTCGTCGACCAATCGCCGACACGCGACGATTCTTTTGTACTCGCGAGAAAGCAGCTTTGGTGGAACAATCGGTTGGTTTTAGGGGTGGAAAAACTAATAAAACGATATTGTCCGACATAGAAAGATACGAAGAGTTTCGTTTATTTTGCCTCTGAGATAGGATTAAGAACAGTGAAAACGAAATTATTGCATCAATTTATTTAATACTGTCCAAACATCTGAATTCGCTTGTCCAGGTGTACGGATACTAAATTCGCCGTTAAAGTTCCTATCGTATTTCCGAGATACGCATCTATACGATAAATGGAAGACAAATTTACGCGCTGAAAGTTTAAACGAAGTAAACTACGAAGTGAAACGTATCGAGAATAAACCATCGTATTTTTAAGCGGCGACACATGCTAGCGAGTCTCCTTTTTCTATAACTGTAATTATTATCTTGCACGGCTCGTTGTCCTCGGCCGTGTTCCGCGGTGAAAAGCGTCGGGAAAGAGATCGCATGCAGCAAGTAAATGGATGGATGAACCGGGGCGAAAAAGGGTGCCTTTGAGCCGAAGCGAGTCCGTTGCTGCCAGATTAATTAACGAAGCGCTCGCCCGGGGTCCGGAAAAGGATCAACAACTCCGATACCGGGATACCCGGAGCTAATAGACAGGTGGCCCTATCTGCTTAACCATCGTTTCGCCTGGATCGATCGTTCGATGCTGTGGTAATCGCGAATCAATCGTCTCCGACCCTCCGTGTCGCGGTTTTCTCTATCGACGGATAAGTGTATCCGTCTTTCGAACTGTTTTATAAAATACGAAAACCGTGCAAAGTCGTTTCTAACGTTTCAGATTGTCGCGAAGCGAATTATTGCAATTTCGTAATGTGATCGGAGTGAATGAAGAAATTCGTAGAAAATAAATTTGGAAAGTTTGGAAGGACGTTCTCCTCGATCAGTTTCGTGCACGTTCGTGTAATTTCCAAAGTTCTTCGTCGCTCGAATCTGTCCGAAACGAAACGAGCTTACAACGAAGCGTCGTAAAATTCCTTTAATTTATTCGCGTTAATCCCTTCGAACTGTCTTAGAAATTTCCATTCATCGTCCGCGCGATAGCACAGGGAAATATACGAAACAGGTTGCTTTTCTGGAGTTTATCGCCAATCCATCGGCAATTTCTAAAACGCTTACTCTGAATTGTAAATTTGCGTAAATACGGGGGATTGAACAGTGTAATTCGAGGAAGAGAGGGAGAGGGAGAGGCGGGGGCTAATTAAGAGATATTTTCACTCGTCTGTATACCAGAATATCAGGCGTAGCTGAAACTTCGATAGCTTTGCTTGTACAATATTAATTACACGCTCGTTCTCGGTTTCGTATTATTTCCTTTCTCGTTGCGTTTCGACGCGCCAATCGCCCGACTAATTGCTCAACCCGTGGCAATCGCAATTACCATTCGTCCTCTCTATCTGGATGGCAACTTTCATTTAACATGAAAGTCGTCGTCGTTGCGACGCGCGCGACGATCGATCAATGAAAAATTCATCGAACGGAATAAATGATCGGCTCGACCATTATCAATCGTTCTAATGCTCGTCCCTGTTTTCGTTTTTTTTTTTTTCACCGGAAAGAAACGTATGAATAAAAAAAAAAAAGAGAAAGAAGAAGAGAAGAGGAACAAGAACAAAAATAGGATCGAAGCGTTGAAAATTGAGGATAAACTCGTGGTAATTAACTAGGGGGAATGAAATTGAACGAATTCTTTAAACCGAGTATATACGATACGAGTTTTATTTGCCGCGTTGAATCGAGGGCTCGTGTCAAAGGTTCGTCCATCTAAGTAATTACCGGAGCTTAGGAGCGTCACAGTTGGGTTCAACGATGTCGATTAAACGCGAGATAAGATACAACTGCTCCACCTTTGCACGGTTCGTGCGTCCCAGAGTAGTCTATTCCTTTTCACAATGCTCCGTTAATCGGACGGTACGTTTACTTGAAATGCTATAAAATTATCTCTCGACGATTATCGTTTATATCTCTAACACCGGGACTAAAGTATAAACGACCACTACCGAAGAAATCAAAGATGAAACAAACGAATAAAACAAACTTTCAACCGTGCGCCTTGCAAACAAAAAAAAAAAAAAAGAAAGAAAAAAAATAGTCATTCTAGTCCCTCAAAATGCATCGTTCACGAACTGATCGTTTCGAGCGTTCAAAGTGAGAGATTAAAGATCTCCGACAACGAGCGAATATTCTTAAGACGGAAAAATTTCACTTCATCCGCAAAGTCTAAAAATTCGCAGATCGTTGCGAACGATCCTCCACGCGATTTAATTAACATCGTCGACGAATATGAATAAAGCAAAGCGGCGACATTTAGCGATATCGGGTGAAACCGCAAGTATGCCGATTGAAATTTCGTCAAAAGGGTTGATTACTGCCGCTTTCCGCATTAGTCTCTGGCCGCCGGTTTATCGTGAATGGTAATACGATCACGAGGCATTGTACATGTTCGACATATGCGGCCTGGTACAGGCTCGCGCTCATCGTGCACGCCGCCGTGTGTACACAAGCGAAAAACCGGTGAACGGAGAGCGATGCACTTTTCGGAGAAAGGAACAGAAAGCCAGCCGCGTGTTATTTCGAACAATGGTCTCGGCCGATTTAACCTCGGTCTCGCGACGACACGCCCGAGGAATACAGCGGAGCCAGCAAACATTTGGTCTCTGGAATCGGTCCGAAAACGGCGAAAAACGTCCGTTTCGCGTAAAGCGACGAGCGGATGAATTCTATAACTCGGACATTTGTGAAACTCTGACAATTTGAAGAGTCGAGAATTTGGAAATTTATAAACTCGAACGCTCGAAGATTCGAAGCGACGTGGAAAATTTGAAGGCTGTAAGGCACGACCTGTAAAGCACTCGAGTACGATAAATCGAGTAAGTAGAAGCGGCAAGTAATAGAATCGCGGTTGGTCGCGGAGTAGAAAGTCCGAGCGATACTACTGACTGATCCGGGGCCTCGGTCGCACAGAAGAGAGCCGCTCTGACACGACGACAAAGCGTATAAAGAGGGACGATGACAGACAGCTCGGGCAACAGAGTAAAGAGAGGGAGTCAATGGGTATAAGCACTAAGCACGTAACTATGAAAGAAGCAGGGGGTTGCGAATCGTCGCTAGATTAAAAAGAGGCTCCCTTTTTCGCTTGCTCTTTTATGCCTGTGCGCCGCGCCCCACACGCATCATGTGCCTAGTCCCATGTTCATACGTGTATCCGTGTACTGTGCGTGCTCGCGCACACATATCCACGCGAATCCGTACACGCAACCAACGTCTTCTCATGCGTGCGTGTACGACAAGCGTGTACGAGTATACACACGACCACGCGTTCGATATCTCGCGACCGTCCGCTGTAAAAAGCAATTCGATCTGGCAGCGCGGTCTATAAGCTAAGCCTCCCTTCTACCCCTCTCGTCTCTTTTGGTGGCAGTCTCGCGAACGCGTCAATCTTCCTGCGGGATTCGACTTTCGGTGTCTGCGTTCTGGAATGAAAATCGACCGATTTCGTTGGTTGCTATCTCGCCAACGAAACAGAGTATCCCGTTTAGAATTAAACGGCACTTTCAACCAACGCTTGTTTAAATCCGCAAACCACGCACGTTGACCTGGAGCCATTCTTGTGTACAGATCTATCCCGATACAGAGCGTTCGATATAATCAGAACCTCGGTATCAACTCTTCGCCGCTACGTCTCTGCCGAAGTTTCTCTACTTTCGTATCATCCACGTCATCCTCTTCCAAATGATCAAATAAAGAACTTCTGTCGTTGCTTTGTGACTAAACGAGGTTCCAATTGGAGTGACGTGCGAAGGGTGTGGCCGCTGTAACCATTCCATGCTGAAAGGTCTCGATAGATTTTCCAAAAAATTATTCCATTAGAGTAATTGTCGAGCTGTTGCGGAGGCAGGTAATAATAGTCACGGAAGGATCGCGTCCGCGATAATGGCCGCTATAAATTGGCCGTGTTGCTCGTACGGCGAAGCAGAAACCGCGGGGCGCAAGGAAGGAGACGGAGGATTCAGGCGTCATCTGCGTGGCCTGCCCCTTTTTTCCCCCCCTGTTTTTCTACCCGACACAGCTGTTGCGAAGTCGTCCGCGCATTATCAGTCTGATAATTAACTCGATTAGCCGGACGATGAAGCTTTATACAAATGAGCCTCCTTTTGCGGCTACAGCAATTAAGCCGCCTTATCGATTGTGTTTCATCGCGAATCACGTGAATTACGCGCACTCGCGTGAACGTTCGACCGCTGCGTGTGCTTAAACAGACGTTGGATCACGCGATTTCCCCCCTTGATGATCAAGGACCGCGTTTAATTTACTAACGACTATCGTCGTCGTCGTCGTCGTCGTCGTCGACGTCGTTGCCGCGATCCCTTGTCCACTCGTCCATTAGGAATTGTTGATTTATTTTCTGCTCTGGTCTCTCGATCACAGCGACAAAGACAAAAGTGGGTGTAATACCGCGGGTGGTCTATAGGACCCCCATGATTCTGGAAACTCTGGTATTCTCCCGAGGAATGGGTTTTGCTTGATGTTTTGATGGCACACTCGAATCGATCACGAGATTTGTCGGCGGACAGCGACAGGATGGATTTTAGACGGATAACTGGCGGTTAGGGGAGCCTGAAATCTGTAATGGTATATATCCACGAAATATTCGATGGTTTCGCGGGTCATGGGATTTATCCCATCGTTCAGTCGCGCAATCCTATTCGCCGCTGTTCTGCTCAGATTCCGCGATTCGTCGGTGAGTCGTACATTATTTCGTTCCCAAGATCGGCTTTGGTCGACTCGCACCGAATTATCGTCGCGTTTCCACTAATTTGCCTGCAATTCGTCGAATGCCTTCGCAGTTACGTTCGACTCGCGATAACGTGTAAAACCTTAAACCAGAACTCTAAGAAGAAAAATAACTCTCAGGGGAAAAATAACTCCAAAGACAAACCTCGAAATTAATGTCGCCAGAAACATAAATTTCATCGGTACGCCTACGGTAGTAACTTTCGCATTCTACCGTCGTTTCCCCCATTGAAAAATTCGAAAAAGGTCCGGATACCAGGGCAGAAGTAACGAGACCAATCATTGGGAGGGTGGTCGAAGAATAGATTCTTCGAAAGATTTCGTGAGTTTGCCGGTGTAACACGATCGTCACTTATACGAGACCCCGAAGGACACGGGCTTCGAGACCGTCGTCATCCCCTTACGTGTTAAATTACCCCAGGACGGGACGCATAGAAGTATTCGGAGAGGGGAAGGTTGCAATTCGACTCTAGATTGCAGCCGACAATGAGCTGGTGAATTTTCCATCCCAGGGACAAACAGGATCCTAATACAATTTTTTTGAATCCCGGACTAGCTCGATTCAAAAGTATCACGGGTGGAGACGGGGGGGGGAGGGGGAGAGAGAGAGGTTAATTGATAGGATGGAGAGGATTTTCAAAAGGTGCGAAGATCCATGTGCTCGATTTTGAAACTACCATAGAAAGCTTAGCGGTAAAAGAGTAAAAGCAGCGTGTTGTTTAACAGGCAGCTAGTTTGCGAAACATATATCGGGTATCGCGAGTGTTTTTGTTAAAAAAATCGAGAATTTTCCAACTATTCTTTTTCCTTTTTTTTTCTTCTTTTTTTTTAT
This sequence comes from Bombus superbus, assembly GCA_014737385.1. Taxonomy (NCBI): domain Eukaryota; kingdom Metazoa; phylum Arthropoda; class Insecta; order Hymenoptera; family Apidae; genus Bombus; species Bombus superbus. The sequence continues at coordinate 2,751,596 of JACXIK010000022.1, forward strand.
CACACAGTGAGATTCCCGGAGTGGTAGTAAAATTATTTCAGAGGAAGTATCTCCGGTTTCTTGAATTTCGAATGTACCACCAATCCCCGTTATTCAGATATTTATACAAATTTATTTCGACTCGTTCACGACGGATATTCCGTCGAGGTTACGATTCCGATGTTAAACCAGTCTCATTAAATCGAAAAAAATTTCCTGTCATTTGACGACGCAGCATCCAATGGAAAGAAATAGTTTTTTTTTTCCTCCTCCTCCTCCTCCTCCTCCCTCTTCTCCTCCTCGTTGCTTCGTCCTGCTTTTTTCCCCTCTTTTTTTTTTTCATCCGAACTCCAGAAGCGATATCGACGAACGGCTGAATTTTCCGATCGGCTTGTTAGCGATAGGGAAACGTTGTTCCGCAACGAAGGTAACGACGGAACAAAAAGGAACGAAATTGAAATCGATCGATCAACGCTGCTCGCGGGCTACGCCGTTTCATCGCAATTACCGAGTTAATGAGTCGCTTTAAATATTCAATGCCATCGCTTATTAACGCCAATATAAATCGTGTTTAATCAATCGAACCGCGTTTAATCCATCCGCGACGGTTGCCGACCATGCGGAGCTAATATCTTCGACGTCGTTGCGCCACGAATATCATCCGCTCGAATTGTTCAACGTGCCTCCATCGATGTTTCTCTAAACATTTATTCATCGATTTTTCCGATGCATTTGCGCATCAAACAGACGTAGTCCGCTACGATCTTTTTCGTCAAAACAAGTTTCTGCTTATAGACTCTTAAGTCGATAAAACTGAAAAAGATCATATCGCGATTCGTCGAGCCTAAATTCTACTGTACGTATGATCCGAGCTTCAACGTACATCCGAGGAACTTCTCCGAGAATTGGCCGAACAACCGCTTCGCTATATCGCCCAATTCTCATAGAGATAGTTCGACACGTCGAAAGGACACTTACCAAACAGCTTGGCAGTGGAAACTCGAACGAGACCGCATACAAACCTGCGAATTCGGACACCTCGATACGATCGAGTCCTTCCTTCCACTCAACGTGTTGCTCCTAACCAATTTACCTATCGAACCGAACAACACAACGAACCGATACCCTCGTGAAAATCGTACGAGCAGACCGCGCATATTTACGCAAATTCGTGTTTCTACGAGTACAAATTAAGAACGTACACTTTTACGTATAAAGGTATTTTACCCACTGAATATACCATCTAACATAACGCTATAACGAGTATTATACTTTGGACATTCGTTTCGCGCATTGTACGCGCAAGATTGGTCCACCTTAAAACTTCCTACGAATGCATAAACATCGGCGATCCACTTGTAAAGCCATCTATCATTCACGGAACGTATTTCCGCGAGGACAGGCGTCGAGACGCGGGAGGTTCGGGGCAGGAATCAGCAAGGATACAGATCGAGATACGCAGACAGTGGTCCCGATATAATCGAGTCCCTGGTCGGTTTGAGGCGCGAAAGGACACCGGGTGTCGCAGAAAGGAAGACGGTAAACGTCGGGCAAAGAGGGCGCGGAGCAGAGAAAAGGGCAACGTGTGCAAGCGGAATAAAACTAAAACGAGGGACACGGAGGCCGTTTGGGAGGTTGGAGGAGGTTGGAGGTGGAGGATGTAATCGCTCGGTGGATGAAAGGTTCTCGCGGAGAAAGAGAGATCAGAGGCGAAAAAGAGGCGAAAAAGAGGCGAAGGCGCGATGGCGCGCGACGGCCTGTGAGAACGATGATTGAAGTGCACGTACTTACGTGCGCGTACTTACTCTGGATGCCGTGCGGCGTGTGCAGATGCAGAGAAACACGGCGGTACGGCCGCATTGTCGTTCCTGCTCCCTCGTGGTCGACATCCACCAATGGCGCCTCGACGTTTTCTCCTCGAAAGCGACGATGAATCGGCTGAACGTGCCTGTGAACCACCTGACACAGCATCGCCATTCTACACAGCGCTAAAACTGTGTCGCCCGTTCACCGGATATCCTCGCGAAACCGCCCTGTTCCGCCCCTCTATGCTCTTTGATCGTGTTTGCGCGAACGGTCTGGGTTTATCTGTCTTTGGAGACGATCGCGGGGTGGAGACATTGATCGGGAGGAATTGTTGGGAATATCCGAGGGATGTCTGGTTAACCCTCTTTCATATTCCCGTTTTCATTGTGATATTTTTTAGTGGCTATACACACTCGTCGGGATTACTTTCGCATCGGGTGTAACTCGAAATTAAATTCACGATCTCGCTTGGAATTTTCCGTTTTCCAAACGTCACAAGGAAATAGTATCACGCCTAGTAAAAGACCTAACCGCGAAACTTTTTTCTCGACTGTAGCCTTCGAAACTTTCGCGGTCTCCACCCCGGGAACAGTCTCTCTGACACGAGGACGCGAATTTCACAGCTACTTCTGGCTTCCGGGAAATTCCGAATCAACGCATTTCAGAATGTTCGACAAGACGGCGGGAAACGATTAAACGATGGAACACAGAGTACGATACGAACCGGATACGGCCGTGACAATCGACGAGGGTCTACCGAGCACTTTCCACTTCGCGACGACTCGATTACATAGGCGTTCTAGTGGGAAAACATCGGTTGACTTTGTCGAGAGGCGACATGTTCCGCGGTGCGTTAAGTCGTCCACGGGATCATGAATATTCGCGGTCTTGTTCGAAGATATTTCGTCGATCGTTGGACGTTTTTCCAGTTGTTCATCTTCGTTACTCCGAAGTATCGTCGATTTTCGCTCGAAGCGTTCAACGATGGCTGATTTTATCCACCCTTGAAAAGTTTGATTATTTTTCGATGTCTGCAACAACTATAGAGCTCGATATTTGTAAGATTCGGGACGAAAAAGAGACACGCGTGGAAAGGTACGATGATGCGTGAGAGATGGGATGCTGAACGACGTGGACGGTTGTTGCGTTATGGTTCAACGATAATTATTAGCGATTACGAAACGATCGGCTGTACAATAGTCCGGGTGAATCTCAGATCACAAACGTCCGTACAAAACAACACGGCGCGACAGGCGGTGTGTGCTTTGCTTTTCGTTTTCCTTAATTGACGTCTATAGATTAGGTGGAGAGATATACAATGCGGAGGAGAGCAGAGAGCCGGTATTTCGTAACTATACCGTTCGTTTAATAAAATTAATCGTTTAAATACTTATCACAACAGGTAGAATGATGTCGTAGGAACCCTGCCTGTGTCTTACGGTGTATCTAACAATTAGTTACAATCTCGTAGCGGTTACATTTACATTTCTCTTTGAGATTCCTCGTTTCGTTTTTGCAACGTCCCCGATTAGAAAGGAAATTAGAAAATGAAAGAAATCGAAATTCGTGTCAACGGTAGAAATAAAGTTTCGTGTCGCGTATTTAGAAAAGCGTATAAACGAAACGATAGAAAGACATAGAGCGAGGCAGACAGCTATAGAAACAGAGGGAAGGACAGAACTGCGTTTGTCCTGCGCTCATCGACAAAATATTCTTAATAATCGTTCCACGAGCAGTTTCTTATCGACAAGTTGACAGACTAGATACATACTTATATTACAATCGTTCGACTTGTGGGAAGTCGCCAGTCGCGTTGAACCGCGGCGAAGAATCCAACCTCCGACACCGCGACGATCCTGTCCTCTTGCGTTTCGATGCACCGTCGCTTGGAACGGAACGCGGATGCTTGTACACGGGCTTGGAACGTGCAATTGAAAGACGTGGCGCGACGACCGTGGATAAAACGAGATCGCTTCGTTGCTGGAACGGAGACTCGAGAGCCATCGATCGTGCCGCAACTTAACGAGCCAAACCCGCGATTCCACCGATGTTGAAAAGCTTTCGGATAGCTTGAACAAGCCAGATCGTGTTTCGGTTAAACCTCTCTCTGTTTTTTTTTTTTTTTTTTTTAATCGTCCGGTTATTTTGTTGGCGAATTCTTTTATTTTACATCCTGTCATTTTTGCATTAACTCTCGGTGATCGTTTTATTCCTCTCTTTTACTAAAGATCTGAAGTTCGAATAACCGTCCTTCTCGGCTAACATTTCCCACGTAGGGTTTTTTTCATTTTTTAAGATATGCAAGTGAAGTTATATCGCGTAGAGTGTTACGTGATTATGACTAAATATTTTGAACCGAATAAGGAGAAACACAGATGACAGGTATTTTAACGAGGAAGGACAGATTAGATTGAAATAGATACGTCGTAGGTTCTATATGAAAAATATGACGCTACGGTTCAATTAAGAACAACCTCCGAAAGTAGCTTGTTGACGAGGAGACGGCGAAGAACTGCGAAATCTTGACTGCGAAGATTGACGGTAAAACAGCCCGAAAAGGATTTGATATGTTAGTTTATGAATTCTTTTAATGTTGACGTTATGTTCCTTTCTAATATTAAATTTTTACAATTTATTTCGATAAAATTTTGATTGCCTTTACTTGTTACGATACTCCTGCGTATTTGTGCAACGATGCGGGAGGAAATTGTAGTAAAAATTGAAGCGTAAGAAGAAATCGTTGGACCAAGAGTCTAATTTCTCTTCAAATCTTCTCAAATCTTTCCTCGATTGTTCTTTTCCATCAACGCAAAGCATCGAATTGCACGTACAACCGACTCAGACGAGATTTCGCAGTTCACGCCATCTCCGCTCGTAACTACGACCTGCCCGATCGTGATAAAACAACGAATCACAGACATTCTCTGATCTACTGACTTCCAGTAAACTTTTTAAAACAAGATTAAATAGGTCGGAATACTGAAAAGTGGTCGTGCAATTCGCGGAAAAGGAAACGCGGAAAAGGAAACGCTGAAAAGAAGAGACTCTACCTGGCTCGATCAAGCTCGCACGATCGACGATCGACGATCCAAGATGACCGAAACAGCAGTAGGAAACGTTTATCCGGACAAGGCGATCGAGGCGAGTCGCGAGAGGGAGACCGCGGTGTCGGCGGTGGTTGGTTGCAGCGGGCCGACGGTCTCGTGAGCCGGACGGTGTTATTGCGAGGAGGATTGGGGTGGTTGGCCGTTAGGCGGCGGCGGCGGGGGTGGCGGCGGTTGTGGGTGTACCTGGTGGGGCAGGAGAGTGTGCGCCTGCACGTGAGCCGGGTGATGATGGTGGTGCTGATGGTGATGGGAGTAGAAGATCGGCTGGGCGGTGGTAGGAGGGCAGGAGGTGCCGACGCCGACACCGACGCCGACTCCTACGCCGACCGAGTGGGAGAGCGCCGACGTGGCGACCGACGCTGGCGCAGCGGCGGCCGGCGGCGCAGCGACCGACACCGAGACACTGCCGGACGTTCCGCTTCCGGCGGACGCCTCGTGATACAGTATCGGCACCCTGACTAGTCTCTGCGCCGCGTGCGCCATGTTTGCTGCCTCCAATTCGGCGGCGAGTTGTCTTTTCCACTTGTTACGACGATTCTGGAACCAGATCTTAACCTGAGTCTCGGTCAGCCGTAACGATGCAGCGAGACCGGCGCGTTCAGAAGACGAAAGGTAGCGTTTCATGTCGAACGTGCTTTCTAATTGAAACACCTGCGACCGCGAGAACACAGTTCGCGTCTTCTTCTTTCGTTTCATGCTGCTGGAGTCGCGACCGTCTACGCCGACCTGCACGCTGTTCTGCCCACCGCCACCACCGCCTCCACCACCTCCGCCATTCCCTGTGCCACCGCCGCTACCACCGTGAAGACTCGTCGAGTTTGTCGATTCCCCTTCGCCATCCGCCTCCGGGCAGTCGTCCTGCTCGCCCAGATCGTCGTGTCCTTCGTCGCCCGTCGACGGACTCCGTGTCCGGTGCAGACGCTCCTCCCCGTTCTCGTCGTCCAGGTCGTCTGCAGGAAAATGATATACGATTGCTTGAAAATTGTTAGTCTTCCTCGGTCTGTCGAAAATCGGTAGCCTTCGGACAGTTGTACGCACTGCCGGCCGTAAGTATCATACAAGCACACCTACTCGTTACTTTTACTAGAAAACTGAGACGAAATTCTCCTTTGGTTCAATTCTCCTTTATTTGCCCTTTATTGCCATTCACAGGGCGAAGATTTATAGTAAACTAACCGGAAATTGCAGCGGCACGCGACCGTTGCCACAGTTCAAATCCCATCACGGGCGTTGCTTACAGGTAATCGTCTTACCGCTATCAACCGAGAAAACTCACACAAAAACATTGCCCCGAGCCCGATCTGAGTGACTCGTAGGTGACAAGGATCACGGACGGTCACGTAACACGCGGGTGGTGGTAGAAAGTCCGAAAGATCATAAGGGCAACCGATCGCGGATTTTCAAGTTAATTAGAGCCGAACCGACGAGCGAGTAAGGACGATCGTCTAAAAGCGACGTTTGTTTTACACGCAGTTAACTCGGATTCAAGCTGCAAATAAATCTCATTGCGAAAAGCACGCTTTTCAATTCGCGCTTCCCAATTCGCTACAAAATAAAAGCAGCGATTTTGAGCAATAAGATAAGAGGAATCCGGTACCAAAGTTTCCGAGTAAGATCGAAATCGTTGTTTTATGATCGAGAATCGATTCCGTCGTAAAGGGCAAGCTATAAAAGCGGACGCTTGAATATCTTGTCGTCTAGAATGGACGATAATCGATGCAAAGTAGCGACAGGATAAGATAATGCGTCGGCTTTTGGTAGCCGCTGGAGGTTGCACATCGATACCGATTAACGCCTCGATTTTCCCGATAGGCGGCCACGCATGTCGTAATGGAAACATATGCTTCCAATGTCAGCGATGATCGGTAGTTCGTTGTCATTGTGGCGAACGCAAGAGTCTAAATGGATACTATCGCCAGCGAACGCGCTATAAATTGATCCGCGCTTCCGACGGAAGATACGAAACGGTTCCAGTCGCGACTTGATATTCCAAATGACCAATATCTAATTATACCTAAATATATATCGTACATCGATTATTACGATCAAAGCGGTACGAAGGAAACGGTTTAGTACATTAATACCGTCGTTTATAAAAGCTTTTGTACAGTTCATAAAGAGGTCATTTTTATTAAAACAGAATGTTACGAAATTTCCCTGCGAAGTTAGTATGTTATGTATGGTAAGACAAGCAAGAGCTGTTACAGCTGATAAATACGTCGTGGCACATCGTGTATTTAAATAAAAAACGGTGCTTTTATAGGACGTACGGAGTCCCTTGTAGGTGACTGTATTTTAGCGAAAGAAAGCATTATTTTAGTTAAAAGTGTTCGCATAATTTTAGTAACGCTGAAAATAAAATTTAGTAGCCACGGTGTTAACTAATTGGTAGACTGCTTGGGAAATTTAAACGTGCAAAAATATGCACAACGTGCACGATGTGCGAAAATACGACGAAATATCCAAAGTAAAGAACTCGTTGTATCATTTAGAGGGCGAAACAAATTTCTATTTAGCCCTGCTCATAAAAATACGAATTTGCACAAGTATCCGCGATCTACTAATTTACCATAGTCCTAAAGAGATTCAAGCGAACAGGTACTTTCGCAAACGATAAAAATCGAAGATCGATTCGAAAGAATTCAAGGTGTCTTCATAGTTTAAATTCGTTTGATTTGATTTCGCGATAAAGGGACCATTGTCTGGGAATAACGATGAAATTAGCATGTTAGAGCAGGAAACGGTGTCCGCAGTTTAATCTTCGTTTCACGGTCTCGATTGGATAATTATGGAACGCGATATTGCTAGTACGATGGCGAGTGACGAAACCAAGAGCGCCGGCATAATTTCGCAAATCGTCCTATTTATTCGGTCGATCGTTGAATGTTGGTGAAAGCGGTTTGGCATATGCTAAACGCGTTAATTAACCGGTCCTTTAAAGCGTTTTCGTCGTTGTGTCGATCGAAACAGAATCGCAGAGATATCCCTTTCGGTATCGTCGATCAACCGGCCCGGGGATACGTGTCTATAAATTGTCTTTGGCCAGTGAATTCGATAAATCAATCGGGGCTATTCATCTCGGCCGGCCGTTGCATTTAATATTTAGTCGATTGATAATCCGCTAATTAATATTCTATTTATCCATTTTGATATAATTGCCTCAGATATCGGGAGTAGCCGTGTTTCACCGCTCTAATAAAATATTTGTCGTTTCCGCATCGGTTCTTCGCGCCTTTTACGTAAAACTCGACTACTCGTCGTTGGTTGTACCGCGATCTCGCAAATCCTCAACGTAAACACCTCGTGTTTCGCGGCTCCGTTCTATCGGCTCGCTCAGAAAATCTACAGTTTCCTCGACCGTTCCATTTTACCTGGAATTCGCACGTTTTCGATGTAAAAGATCATAATTTGCCTACTTTGTAAAGAACTCTTAGAATTTTTTCATAATTTCCCCGTCTCTGTGTAAATCTTGACCTACTGTACTTTTCTATTTCTTCTATTCGAGATGCTAAGAATAGAATTTAAGGTATCCTAGAACGTCATCTGTAACGTGTCACGATCGAAACGTTTTCTACGTTAACGATCGAGGAATGCGAAAGCGACGAGGTGTTTACGAAAACGTCAGCGACGGGTCTCGCCGTAGGTGCAAACGGTCGTCATCTAGCAGGCTGCCAAGTATTTTGGCGAAGTGGCAGGAGTAAAACGATCGGCGGGTAAGGCGATCGACGTTGGTTTGTCGTGGTGGAAGCCGTGGAAGCCGTACTCGTCGCCGTCCACGCTCGCGTTTATACACTTACGTACAACGCGTACGAGCCCTCGTCTTGTCCTTTTCTCTTTTCCTTACACCGTTTCCAGTTTCTTTTTACGATCCTCGCGAATTCCCATCTTCCCAAGTGTATTTCACTCCGGATCAATTTCTCTCATAAAAACATCCCTTATTTATATTTCCCTGCAGCCAAACAGTCCGTCACTTTTGCGCCCTCTGGCTCGAATAAAAATCGACAATTCAGTCACAAGCTACAGGAAGAGGATTGTTTCTTTCAACCGTGATAATTGAGTTTTGTCGATGTACAAACAGGGCGTTTGGAAGAAATTACGTCAATCAATCGATCACGTTCTCTCCGCGCAATTTGGGATTGATGTGCAACGATAGATGCATCGTTGATGTCCACGTTCATTCAACGGTCTATTTGCAGATAGAGCGAGCGCACGATTTTCAATCAACGAGTTGTTCCGCACGAGAATGTTTACAAGCTTCTATCACGCACGAGTAGCCTAAATTTATGATCCAACAGCACAACACGATTTCACGCATAATCATACTACTAGAATATATGTAGAATATTTGAACGAGCATACGTATATTCAATATGTATTATATTCATCTACGGACGAATGTATCGAGGATAAACGAGTAGTATGCCGTCGTCCTGTTACATCGATTTCGATTCAAAAATCGAATATAGAATACAAACTGAAACGACGTTGTTTGCTTTAAAAATAAAGCAACGCTCTAAAATTAATCAAATTAATCCGAACTATCGTTCCGAACTATCTGTCACCTATGACTTGACGACACTAACAAAGATACCTCGAATCGTTGGTTCAACTTCAAGAACCACCCTCAGATTCCAAATTAAACACTATCTAACCCAGTTCTGGATACTCGAAATCTGCCAGATAATTCGATCCTCCTTCGCAAGATACCTCGAAGCATCGTTTGTTCGTTCTAAACTCATTAGATATTACGATGTCTATTACGAGACGTACGATCCCTACAAGTATGTCTCTAAGTATCGCAACACTTATAGAAAGAAAGATAATTAGAAACTAATGAAAAGTTTGGGATTCGAAGAACGTGTATATCCCATAAATCTTGTTATCTTGTATCGTCGGATTTTCCATTATCTATGTTATTTTTTGAGTTTATACACTTATTTCTCCAACTCCGAAGGATAATTCTTTCAATTTTAGGTTCCACGAACCACACGCATATGTCTATGTATGTGTTCTGATCCCAAATTTTTGTCTAGTGATAGGATTCTTGATCCTCGGCGTTGGAAACTCACCCCTTTGCGGAAAGGACGCGGAAGCGGGACTGACACGGCTCAAGCTGCCGACGACGTCGCTCGGCGACGGATGTTCCAGCGTCTGCAGGCCGTGCGTTGGCCTCCATGGAAACGGCCAACCGGCGCCACCGGGTAGAACGCCGCGGATGCCATCGGCATCGACGATATCCGATTGGCCGGTGACCTGAACGGCGTTGCTCAAGGCCGACGAAGCGGCCGCCAGCCGCGAGTGATGTTGGTGTTGCTGTTGTTGGTGAAGGTGTTGCAACGTCGACGGAAAGAACACGCCGCCGACGCCAATTCCGACCGGATATCGGCCCGCTATCAACGACGACATCAGGCCCAATCTGAAAACGGAAGAATCGCTGAAGTTTAATTCGAACGTCGTATCAAAAGACGCAAAGATACGGTGGCTAAAACTGTGTCGATCATTTTTCTTCGAATATCTTCTAGAATCGCGTATCTCGTTCAGTTGATAAATTTGTTTCAAGCGAGTACCATCGAAACATCAAAAATAATTCGCCGTTCCTCTGGTTATAAGAAGTTCTCGTCCCTGAAGGAGTTAATTGCGATTTAAGAGACGCGCGATTTTTCGACGAATCCTTCCTTCTTTACTTATCACTTGGCGCTGCAAATGTTACGAGGTTCGCGTATAATTGTTTTTCACGGATCGTACAAAGTCTCCGATCGATATTGATTTAGCTATTTTCGAGAAACGTATAATTTACTTTTCGCGATACGCCGCTTGTTTGGAAAGAAAATAGCAAAGAAGGCTTTAGTCGTAATTGACAGAGTAATAGTAAAATTTCGGGATTGACATCGACCAGCGATGCCGTGCTACTTAAGCGAGACATCGGGCTCGACAAAGTGATTTTAAAGATCGCACGAGTCCCATCCTATCAGAACTTAAAAAAAGTTCTCGGATCTCGTATCTTTCATGCACGAAACATTTCTGAAGACGCTTACTTCGCAGAACGGGAAAAAATTGAGGGATTTGGGATTAAAGGGTGGTTGCGATGGGTTCGATTAACCCGGGAGCATTCGCGTAGGATCGGTCACGTTTCACCGAGAGTTAGCTCTGCCGGATCATTTCGGGGCGCGGCGGCGTAAAAGTGAAACCGTTAGCGAAATGTTTGCGCCGGTTGCGAGCCGTTTAAAGCCGCGCTCTAAATAAAACAACGCTAAAAAAAAAAAAAAAAGGAGGAAAACAGCGGGATTAAAACACAGCGGCCGCGTTTCCAGCGGGTTGAAGCGTGGCTGAATGCGAGCGTTGCGAGGCTTTACACAGTCGGAACGTGGCCGTGTCCGAGGCGTCGGCCACGATTCAACCTGGTCCTCTCTCCCTTCGTTTCCGCGCTCGAAAAACCGGCAAACGGTTCCAAACCCATTTATCCGGTCCACGGCCGTTCCGACGAAAACGAGCTTCATTCTCTTTCTTGCTGCGTTAGTCGCGAAAAAAGACCAAACCATTTTCTCCGTGCAACCGACTCTTCGCGATCTTCCCAGAGCCATTAACATGGCTCTGGCTCTACTCGGTCTGCTCGATCCTTCGCACGACGCAGAGGAATTTTTCGAGAGTTATGCCTATTAAGGGCGACGCGAGCCGTGCCCAACAACGACACCAGCCATGGTTCGCTGTTTGTTCAGCCCCGTTATTAACGGTGAAAATCCGCTTACGGGATTCCGATGAATCGGTTTACCCTCGTCGAGGATTCTTTTATTCGTTGCCTGCGATCGGAAGTCGAGGGCGTGAATGGAGAATTGGTCATAGCGGATCTCGGGAGTGGAATCGACGATCCATTGAATCGTAGATCGTGACTGATTAAAGATCGGCGAGCGACGGAGCGGTTGGGTGCAACCGCGACTCCTGCAGAGTAACAGGATCGAGGTATAAAATGCAGTAGAATTGCGAAGATGATAACCCGGTAGGGTGGATCGTATTTGGACGATGGTAACTAGGCTTTCGGACAAAGGTTTGAGCGGAGAGCGAATATCGGCCGTTTGCAAGTTTTCTGGTAAATAGAGCTCTTTGCGACCGGGTCCTTGAAGGTGCTCTTAATTGTAGATTAAGGTAAATGGAGCTCGTAGTGATACCTAAACCTGTCTAAACCAGGGGCAAATCCCCAAATCCGGATATTTGTAAATGGAAGGTTACGTTCTCCTAAGTGCTGATCTCGGCGAGGATATTCACGGCTGGAGCACAGCCGCTCTACAGCTTTCGCTTTTCAACGTACACGCAACTGAATTGCTCCTTGAGCTCTGGGTTTGTGAGCTGCAACTCGAGCTGCCGACGCATGCAAGGTCTCAACTACAATTAGAACTCCATTCTATAGATTATCTCGACTAAACTTTCACCGAGAGCGTCGAACTCTTGCATTCTTCGTACATCCACGCGGCACGATCATTTTCACTTTCCGTATTAATGGTTGAACTACAAAAAACTTCCAGTCACTCGATGCATATTTACCAAGACGAAAGATTGGCAAAGCCGAGGAGAGCCACTCCAAACTTTCCAACGCTGGTGGTGTCTATCCTCGAACAGATAACAGCGATACTTTTCAATAGCGCTCAAGTAGAAGTGTCTAATTAGATCTTACCGCAAACAGAGCTGCCAACGTCTAACTATCCCAGGGCGGATCCCTGCTCCCGAAACGGAGAGCTCTCAATTATACCGGCCATTTTGCCGGGTCGTGTGTAACAGTCTGGCGATCGTTATTCCTGATCAGCGTTAAGTGCAGCTGCGAACGCTTGACGTTGCGCTCGGATCGAAAGAGAGACAGAGAGTGAGAGACAGAGAATGAGAGACAGAGAATGAGAGACAGAGATAGAGAGACAGAGATAGAGAGACAGAGATAGAGAGACAGAGAGAGAGAGAGAGAGAGAGAGAGAGAGAGAGACAGAGAGGGAACTTAACGCTCTAGCGGCGATTTGCGGCCGGCGATTTAGTTGGTCATCAGAAATGTAGGTTCGAACACATCGTCGGGAGCCGGTACGGCAAGAAGCCCACCGATTCGGAAGCCATACCAGCTCCCCCGTTGTTCCTGACTCGTTTGTTCCCTCTCAGTCCAGCCACGAGCTACGATCTCTGATCGCCGAATCGATGCACTTTTCCTCCGGCTTGGTTCATGCTCGTCGACGATCGCCAGCCGATCCTCCGACGGTCGAAGCTTGTCGAGCCGACACGCTGCTTGCGGTGGGATTCCTTAATCGTTCGGAGTTGTCGTGAACTGTTCAGGGACGCTCGTCAGCTCGTGACGTTTCCGATGTTCATCCGAATCTAGTTGAAATTGACCTTAACGAAAAGTCTTGTCGCAAAACTCCGTTTGCAAATGTACGCAGAGCCTGAGTTACAGATAGACAGGCCGCGGATATTTACGCGTTCATAGGAAATTTCAACGCGAAGAGCAACTCCGCTCGCGAGTAATCGCTGCGCGAACGTTATCCTCGGAAAGTCGGAAAGTCTGAAAGAAGGTCGCAGTGAGAGAAGCGCGCGATTCCAGTTCTCTCTCGCGTCGATAACGAGTAGGGTTGTCGACGCGGCTAGCCGCGGTATGAGAAAGAGAAAACGCAAAAGAGGAGTAGCTGCCGGGGCCATCGGCCATACAGATGCCCCGGGAAAGATAAAAGAAATCTGACAACCGCCTGTTTGTAAGCATCTACTTGGAGGGAGGCCGTTTTCTAAGGAGCCAGGTATAAACACCAAACACTCTCGACCGTTCGAGGAGCGTGCTCCACCTTTTTCTGCCTAATTCTTGCGCGGCTCACGTCTTCTTAGGTAGCCAACGGAATGAATGGCCGTGAGCGGAGGCTTTCTTCTCTCCTTTCTACGGGCGCGACTCCTCTTGCTCCGGCTTCTTCCTTCGCTCGATCGATTCAACGAGGGTCCTCGACTTCCTTCGATTCTACTTTATCAACACAACTTCAATACGGCACATCCCTTTCTTTATTCTCGCCATCTTCTTCTTCTTCTTCTTCTTCTTCTTCTTCTTCTTCTTCCATCTCTTTCTCTTCTTCCGACTTGATCTTTCCCACTGGTCCGGCCGCTGATCTTATTGGCCCGATCGAACCGTCCACAGGAAGAAACTCGTTGATTACGAATCACCCCGGCGTAATCGGATACGGACGGCTTCGATGAAACGCGACGATGAATATAATCGGAATCGAACCGACGATATTCTCTGTATCGATTCAACGGTCCGTCGATGGTCAAGCTTTGGTTCTTCCACGTACAGATCCTCCACCAATTTGTCCGTTAAACTTCGCTCTCCCCTGTGCAGCCATTACAGTTCAATGGATATATTATCCCTTTTTCTGTATTGATTATTATCCCACCTTTTTACTCGGTCATATCGGCCGCTTGCTCGTACGATTGTAAGCTGGTACTCGCGCGCGCGCGCGTTCTAGGGCGAGCGTGCGCCCAGTAAGTGGCATTCTCGAATATAAACTCTTTATGCCGTGGTTAACGATCGCCCGTAACCCGATACGTTTTTGTCGTGTACCGTTACACTAGGGGAGGTAGTTTTCGGCGCGTAGTCCGAAGAAGGAGAAGTCGATTACGTACGATGGCGGCCAATCGTTCCCGCACAGCTTTACATCGCCTCGAGACTTCGCCGATTTCCGCGGCGCAAGGGTTTCACAGCCTCGCTGGTAATTAAGGGCTCTCTGCTCGGAGACCGATCGTCGACGCCTCTCATCTTTCTCTCTTTCTTTTCCTTTTTTCTTTTTTCTTTTCTTCTTTTCGTCGCCAGGCTTTGTGCTAATTCGTCGTCGTCGCCGCTGGTGGTTAAACGAGAGCGACGAAGGGTTTTCGAGAAGGGTAGTGAATTGGCCTAAAACGCCACAGCGTTCGAAATAAAATCGCGCGAATCTTTCGTTCTTCGTAATTTGAAAAGAATCTGCATCTTTCAACACGCAAGTTTTCTTTCAATTTTATCGCCGGCGCGTTTTCAAAGAATATCGCGCGAATCTCGACGTTGACGCGAAGCGTAGAAGCGTGCTCTGTTCTTCTTATTGGGACCAAGTTGCTCGAATTTTGTATCTTCCACGATCTAGAAGAAAGAGATCGACGTGTTTTTTTTCGGCGTACGTTATACGCTTTCTCTTGTCCTCGTTAGTAAGCGCGTGAGAAGATTTGTAGAAAATTGCGCCGTTGCGCGAATCTTAGTATCGATAAGGGGGCGACGAGAGTTCTGTTTCTTATCGATTTGCCTAACAGCGTTCACGGTTACGTACTGACTTATAAAGTGTCATTACGATGACCCAACAATGAGTTATTGGCTTTCAAAGTACTCGGCTAAATCCGCTACTTGGCTTCGTTCCGCTGGCTGCCTGTTACAGGCCAAGTGGAGGATTTATGCTTGTGCTTACACAGGAGACAACTTCATTTCGCTGGATTTCAAGGAAACAACTTAATTGCTTTAGCGCGACGCTTGCAGGCTTTAGAAACCCAGACCAGGATACATTCGCGGATTAAACTCTTCGCCAGGGGGAATTAATTACGCCAGACGCCGCCAAGATTTCTTCTCCTATTAAAAAGTTGTCCGCTTCCGGTATGTACGGTTTAACCCTCGAACGGGACGTCTCGTCGTATACCCTCCACGATACGATATTTCGCTCGTAACGCTGAGGAAATTTCGCCGACGTAAGCTGTCCAGAAACGTTGTAATATTCGCGTAACGACGGCAACGCGAAGAAACGAAGAATCGGATAAAAATTGTTCGATTCTAAACAAACGGTTTTGCTTGCGGCGTACAAACGGAATAAATAACGGTAGACTGATCGTTTAAATAGCATTTTATACTGGAGTGATTCCATATCCGTGCTTTCGAAATCAATTTCCATGAAAACATGGAACAGAGCCGACAGCCGCTGCTCCGCAATTTTGGCTCGTTTTTCGACACTCGAAAATTCATCTTACGCGATTAATACGGCTCTCTCGCATGTTTATACCAAAGTTACGCTGCGTATACAGCTAAGATTATTCGCGTATAATTTCCATACAACATTACAATTATCATAGTTAAATGTTGACATACGCAATTTCGTTGTTCTCGATTCTGCCGCGAATTGAAGTTTACGGTGCATGTAAATAGGATTATTCGACCTGTTAAATCATGCCTCGTCCATCGTGGATACTGACAAAAATAACTTTGAAAAATTGAACGTTCTGCAATCATGCCCATAGAAGACCAGACTTTCGCGAAATATTCCAAAGTACATGCTTTCCCGGTTTCGGTCGGGATTTTCGATTTCGGCGAGAGAACGGAGGCGTCATCAGCGTCAACGGGAGAATAAAAGGGACGAGAGGCCGAAAGAGAAGAGAGAGGAACGAATCGAAACGACACACGTACATGCAGAGAGGAGAACCGAGGAGGGAAAAAAAAACGAGAGGGAGAAACGTGGAAAAAAAGGGCGTAGAACGGGAAAAGGCAGAGGAGGAAAAAGAAGGAGAGATAGATGGAAGGAAAGAAGGAGAGAAACTGTGTTTCGACGCGATTATTATTCGTGGTCTATTCCCAGCTACCGTTCATTCCACATTTGTTTCCGACGCTGTAATTTACGGGCGATCATACAGAATGGGCTTTATCGTACCTTCCTTTGAAACTTGGAGCACGATCCCACGCTAATTAACGAATCATTCATCGGCGCTGTAATTAACGAGGCCGACTCTGTCGCGGATTATCCCGGCCAGATCTTTTGCGCATAGACGTCATATGCCTGCGGTTACGTTACTGAATATTGTTGCTCCCTTGCAAAGGAGCCCGCGCGACTTTTGCACCGCTGCTAAAAGAGTAGACGAGTAGGCGAGAGGAGGAAAAAAAAATATATATATACGCATATACATATATACATACATACATATATATATACATACATACATATATATATATATATACATACATACATACATACATATATATATATATATATATATATATATATATATATATATACACGGCGTATATAATATAGTATACAGATATACATCCTTACGACGCTTCCTGTATCTGTAGCCAGTTTTCAATGCCGTGTTCGTGCGAGATATTTTTTCCTTCTCTCCTCGTCTATCCATCTCCCTCTATTATTTTCTTTTTTATGGTTTTTCCTTTTTTTTTCCTCTTTTTAAACGGAATACCGTTACATTTGTTGCGCTTCGTTTCCTGGGATAAACGCGCGGTAATTAGATTGGACCGCGAGGAAAATGTTGAAGATAAACGAGAAACGCGTTTCTGTTACGCGTCGCGGCCTTCTGATTAATTTACAGACTCAGTACGACGCTCGCACACACGAGCTTCTACCTCTCATCACTGAGATATTATCAATTTTAATACGGCTTTGTCTCGCGTACCTACCACCCTATCCCCGCCTCTCTTTAAACCTGATAGCTTCTCGCTACACGACAACCCGATACAACTTGAATTATTTTCGACCTTGCTACTCCTTTCTAAAGATTTTTGCTTCCATGGAGCAGGACGACAGTCTGTCTGATTGTTCTTTAAGCGATAAGGATCTTGTTATAGAGACGGGTGAAACCGTGGCGGCGTATGCTTTAGTTGCGTCCATAAAAATATTCTGCATAAGCATTCGCGGTCTAGTTACTTCATAGGGGTAAAAAAGTCTTCTCGACTCTTCCTTTTTACAGCTATAAAATGAAGTACTCGTCGCTCCTGAACGATCATCCAATTGCCACCGAAGACGCGTTAATTAACAAACCAACCAACAATTCCTGTCGTTAATTTTCACGGCCAGATTGCGGCGCAAATATCGCCGCAGAATCATTTTCGGATATGTTCTCGTCGTATTCTTCGTTTCACCCCTTAAAACGGAGAACGGTTTGGAGGGTTAACTGTTAACGCGCTTCTGCCACCCCCTACACGCGTGTATATGCAAAAATGTGGCGAAACGGAGAAGGATGCGAGGTAAATTCACCGACCGGCTAATTCAGGTAATATTCTACACGGGAATCCTTTCTACTGAAATCTCTTCCTCCCTGAAAATGCTATTACCGTATCAGTTCAGACGAAGGGAGAGAAAGAGAGAGAAAGAGAGAGAAAGAGAGAGAAAGAGAGAGAGGGTTGCACGTTAAGCGTCGAGACGGTCGGGGAAGATTTCACGGTGCAAGCTTTTCGTCTACTTAGCCGACCTTGGTGAGGCCAAGACTCGGATGCCGTAGGCAGCGATTTAATAATAAATCAAACCAAGAAGTGTGTTCGCTCGCGTGTGTTGCTCTCGCTTCCTCCGCGCGGAAGACGCTCGCTGGGGTGGCCGAAACGGGACGGGATAGGTGGCCGTTTCTCCCGGGAGCCTTAGGCTCCTTAACTTCCACTACGCGCTGCCGTCTCATTCGCTGATGTATTATGCACCCGTTGCCTAATTGATTCTTTTCTACTTTCCGCGCCTACGTTGATATTCGATCTTCCACGGCGTAGAGTCCACGGAACGGGGTGCGATCGGTGTTTGTCCAACGGTCTTCTAGAACGGAGTTCGCCGTACACGTGTATTTCGAACAGTGTCGCAACACGAGACGAGACAATCCAATTCCGCGTTAAAAGATTATGAAAACCGTCAGAGGGTAAATATCTCGAGGATGTTCTTTGTATTCTATTGATCCTGCGAAAGATAATTCTTCGATCGTTTGCCGAATTTTATATTATTTTTTTATTTTTATTTATGAACACTTAGTCCTTGCCTTTCGGCTTTCGACGGACTTTTGGCTTTACATTTCGTATTCCTTGCTCGCTTACTATTTATCAGTCTCGTTATTTTACAATGGATTATCTTATTGCTTCTTCCCTTTACCCAGCTAAACTTACTTTATCTATCTCTCTGCCGAATTTTATAGATCTATCGATTATCGGAGACACCGAGAATATTCGTGAGAATATTCGAATATTGTCCGAGCGATACCAAAAATCGAGAAATTCGTAAAAATAGGCTTGTCGAGTTCCTTCTTCCCGCGTGTTCTTCGCGCGTGATACATATTCTCAGAATCGGTTTCAAAGATCGAGGAGCACGGCAATGGTCGTTCAACGCGCCACTATCTTGCCCATCTGGAAAATTATCGAGTGACGCGCCATCGAAGATCGAAGCACACCCCCTTGTGGTGACAAGCTCGTGCCCCGGAATAATCTTTTCTCTCGATCGAAGTGGCGGGTCCCGATGCACCGTTGCTTCGAGCGCAACTTAATCAAATGGTAAACGGGTGGAAAACAAGCAATCGGAGGCATCGAACCGTTACAAGAGCGAGCAAGCGAGCGAGCGAGCAAGCAAGCAAGCAAGCAGCCGGTTATATAGCGGGGAGTCGTCAATCGGAAGGGGGTGTAAATCTGATAAAATCATCTCGAACCCTCCCTCGTCTCTGGCAGCCCCTTGTGGCGCAGCTTGGCCCGGCTCGAGTTCCTTGCCGAGATATATCCGATACAGAGCCGGACGGCCCTAAGTAACGTAAGTAATGTAAGAGGGTGGTTGTTGCTACGGTTGTTATTAAATGAGACAGCCTAATAGGCCCATTACGGACCCCTCGGTCCATTCCCACATAATATAATCCGAAGTTGCAGCCACGCGTTTCTCTTTCCGCTACTTTATCACTACCCTACCACCTCCAACCACTCTGTCCTTCGACCAAAGTCCACATATATACCCATTCGTACCACGTATATACCGCGTATGTTTACCGAAAGAGCATTCACTCTGAAAGAAAATTTTATTCGCGGTTGAAAATCATTCGTTCGACGTCGTCTTTTAATTTTGGATCACGGATGCTCGGCTGGACGTTTCACATCGTTTTTGACGCTGTTGTTATTCCTAGGAACTGTGCTTTGACTTATGGCATTCCAAATAGAGATAACGGTCTTCTGTTGAGCATCCTCGAACAGTGGAAGAATCCAATTGACCGAGATCTTTTTAACGGGTCTGGTCTGTCTTGCCTTTCACGCGCGGAACGGTTGCCGGCTTTCTCCCTCGATGAAGTTTGGCAAAATAAGGCAAACCGGAGAGCAGCGTTACGGGTCGTTCCGACGCCACTTTGGAAAAGCTATCCGAATAATTTCGTCTTCGTTTACGGCGCCACGAACAGGGATAACGGCACTGTACACAATGCCCTCGATGAGAGAAGAGAGAAGAGAGAGAAGAGAGAAAAGAAAAAAGTCTGATTGATCAAGATCTTTGTCCCGAATTTCTTTCGCGTTTCACGTTTGATCGGTTGTTGGCCTTTCCCTCCGTGAAATCTGGAGAAAATAAGGGGGAGAAGAGGACAGAGTATCGACGCTCCTTCGATAAGATAATCGAAAAGTAGGATTTTAAAAGTAAACAGCGTTGTTGGTGAAAAAAGTTGGCGTACGCGTATCGATTGCATCGATTGTGGCCAATCCACGTTAATCGTATGCGGCGGCGCGCGATCGTCGATGAAATAGTTATCGCGTTGCCGAGGTCGACATTGCAGCGCAGATATAAAATTGATGGCGCGCACTAATTCCTTATTAGTAAACATTGATACCTAACAGCATTTAATAGCGTTGACGTATTAACGCGAAATGCTAGTTCCGATGGTATCAACTATATTCGACATCGGTGCAACGGATAGGTGCTACCGTCGCGTACTCGCGATTCGTTCGACGAACGCGTTAAATTATTCTTGGACGAGAAGCGGGGCAAAACCGGCGGGAAATAATCGATTGTTGCGCGTTTCGGGGCCGTTTACGTTTCGACGACGACGGTTGGCTGGATTTACGATCCTTGCAGTTTAGAAATCGTTACTCAGATATGGCGTTATTCGGCTAGAATAAAAGGTGCTTGGTCGCTTCTGTACGATGAAATATCGCGAGACGAACGATCGCAGAGAGATTAAACGGATTTTGTAAGGTCTTGCGTCCGCGAAAACTTTCGTTAAATACAAATTCTTTTCATCGACCTGTCGTATTACGCGGTACCGTCGAACGCAGCTCAAGCCGTTGTTTGATGGTCGTTTCACGATCGCGAAATTCAGTCGCACAAACAACACGATGAAACGCAAAGCAGCCACGAAACCACGGGACCGTTCGGCTCGGTGGTGGACCACCAACAATTGGTACACCGAAAACTAACAACAAAAAATAACCACGCTGAAGCCGCACGATGTTCAACGTTCGGCGTTCAACGGCACGAGGTTCCATTGAATGACGTACACGGTGAAAAAAGAAACAGATCGATAGAGAGGAAAACATACCTCGACAGCATCGCCAAGTCGGCCGACGCTTGGTGACCGAGCAGAGGGTTCGTAGAGGCGTCGCTGGGCGGAGAGAAAGTGGACGCCGGGCTGGTAGCACTGGTAGCACATACGATCCCCATGTTAGCGGCATTGTTTCTGTTCTCTGTCGCGTGACCGACCGACGAGACGCCCCTTTGATTGCTGGGAAATCTCAAGGACGTAGGCGAGGACAAACCCCTCGCAGGACTGTCGCAGGAGGATCCGATTCTCTGGGAATTCTGAGCGTTCGTCGTCGGCAATGGCGAGCCTCTGTCAACGTCCGACGATTGCCTCTCGGCGGACACCGTCGATGTGGAGTCTATAGGAGGCGACTCGGGTCTTCCAAGGATGCTAGAGATGCTGAAGGACGTGTACTGTGGGTTACACGCGGGCCTGAGCGCCGGTTTGCCCACGTCGAAGCTGAAGGAATGGTGATTGTTCAACCCGCAACCAGACTTTCCGTTTTTCTCCTGTAGAAGCAACTCCGCCGGCGTCGAGCTGCTCCTCGAACCTTCCAGTTCCAAATCCTCTTCGGACACTACGGACACCTCGATCTCCGTTTCACCAGACATCGTCGACTCGCGTCCAAAGAGTCCGTTCCAGCGACGTTCACGGTTCCCCGAATGGAACGCGTCAGTCTCGAGTTCTGTTTCCCGTGGAATGGCACACGATTCGAGCAAACAGTCACCCGTTCCACTGAACACGGCTCGTCGTACGCGTTCGTCCCGTCAGAAGAGCACAGGATGCTCCTCCGTCGACGGCCCGACGGCAGAGCACGGTCTATCCGACACGCGGAGCGGTTCGAATCGCGGCTCGCGTCGCATATCAAGCGGAGAGCGTAACACGATGGTAATGGTAAATTGTACGGTGTAGACTAGCGGGCTCGTCGCAACGCCTTCGATGGCAGAACGTCCCTGGTCGTGCTGGATCGGAGACGGATCGCTCGATCGCGCGACATTCGTAAGCGATACCCTGGACGACAGGATGATAGGAGACAAGACACTTGGAAGGCCCACCCTTTCCAGAGCCACCCTCTTTCACCCCTCTCGTCCTTCAACCACCTCTGTCCACCACCACCTTCCGACTTTATTCGCGCGTCACAGTGTGCGTTACACTGTGCGTATATACGGGCGAATGTGTGTGCGCGCGCGCGTGTGTGTGTGTTTGTGTAATTGTGCGCTTGTGGTGGCACCTCCTCCTACCACCGCCTACCAACCTGACACGTAGCCGTTTCTCCTCTCTTCCTCGCCCCAAACCGATCTTCTCTTCCCCTCTTCGACCCGTTGGTTTATTCGCGAGACGTTGCCGTACGTGTAAAACCGCGAACAGCAACACGGAGTCACTTCCTCGAGTCACTTTCTCTTCCACTGATCGTTAATCACTCGTTCGCCGGTGTTCCGCTTGCTTTTTTCCACGGAAGATCGACGGTTCGCATCCCCTTTGCGTTTCTTTCGATATTTACCACTGGATCGACGGATCGACGTTACACGATTTACGAACGTTGGTCGACTAATCTTGCACGAAGATGCACGGGGTGAATCGCGCAACAAGGTGAACGTTTGGAACAATCGGTAGGAACAACTCGGTGACATCCACTGGCGGAAATCGTCGGCCGCGAGCACGAGCAACGGGGTGAAAGTAGCCGAGAATCGCGAATGCGTATCGCGGCGAATGATGGACTGCGGATGGGCACTGTGCTCGCACTAAGGGTAGGAAAACGCCGGAGAAACCACAGGTCACACGAACGAGGGCCTTACTCGAACATTCGCGCACGCAGCCGGAGCGCGCGGAGCGATGTAGGGAAAGCGAAGCGGAGACGGAGACGGAGAGTGCGAGCGAGAAGGAACAGCGACAAGGAACGAGTGTGTGTGTGTGTGAGTGAGTGAGAGAGAGAGAGACAGAGAGAGAGAGGGACAGAGAGAGTGAGGGAGGGAGAGACAGAAGGACAGAGAAGAAGCATAGTCAGGGTGGAGAAGGAGAAAGAGAAAGAGGAGGAGAAGATGGAGACGGAGGAGGGTGAAGAAGGATGGAACGTGGAGTCACGCTCCGAGACTCACGGGGTGGTAGTGTTGCGCGTCGGATAGATAGACGACTACCGAAGGACAGACGAACGGGCCGAAGGGATGGTTGAAACGAGAGGCACGAAACACGAACGAAGATAGAAGAAGGGTGGCGAACGCGTTGGAGGGGAGCAGAGAGGATGGCTAAGCTGCAAGTTGCCAAAAGGGGTGCCGTTGTTGGAGGGGCAGGGGGCGGGGCGGAGCAAATGGCTTACCGTGGGGGATGGATGTCGCGATTTCTCATAGGGTGGAGGCGCGATCGATGACTCGTGGCAGAGTGTATCCGGCACGGGGGTAGTCGTAGGTGCGGGCCAATCGCGTGAGCCGCGTCGTCCTTAACTCGAAAGATACTCGCCCTCGACGATCCTGCGGATCGCGGAATGGGGGTGGCAGCGCTGCCTCACCGAACCTACCTACTCTGCCAGAGCCAACCAAGGGGTGGGGATAACACACAACTCCGCTGGCTGGTGGCCGTGCCTCGCCGTGTTACTTATCCATTATAACACTCCAAGATCTTGATTTAAGCCTGCAGCCAGCGGTGAGCTTTTAACCAATTAGCCTTTATAGCCTACCCCCCCTCGACACCCCGTTCACTCTACTACCCCGTGCTTCCCTCTGTCCTTCCCTGCTCGCCACCCTTCTCACCCCTCGGCTCGCGTTCGTCAGCCATCCCCCTCTCCAGCCGCCCATTTTAGCTTGCCTCGTCGACTACTCGCGCTCGTCCTCTCTCCCTCTCTCTCTCTCTCTCTCTCTCTCTCTCTCGCTCTCTCTTCCTAACCGGTGTACCACACGATGGTAGTTCTCGTACACCTATATCTGCTATTCTATACCAACGTCCTCGCCGCAGTCGCGCGATGTACCCACCTAATCTACTGCTCCTCTCCCTTCCACCGCCACCCTCTAGTTACCTCTATCCGTTAGCTCCCTCTTTTTCTTCAACGTTCCGGCCCTCCTTTCTCGCTCTCTATAACCACATGCATTATGCGCGTCGGTGTATCAGAGCCGCGTATTCGCGCGTGCAAATACCCCGAGAGCACGTAGCCGGCCGCGCGGGGGTGAGTTTCTCGTTCCGAGTCAGGAACCCTCGTCGTCCTCCCGTCTCTATCCATGCCTCGCCGTCGCCTTCCGACTCCGTCGCTCTCTCGCCACACTCGCTCCGGCTTAAATAAGCGCCAGGCGACGGAAATTAAGAGTGGACCGCGCGATTCCATCGTGATACCGATATCGTCCTGTCGCTTTTTCTCCGCTCTTCCGCTGCCTTTGTCCACGCCATCCTTTTCTTCGTCCCTCGAGAGATAGATAGATAGATAGCTACAGAGAGAGAGAGAGAGAGAGAGAGAGAGAGAGGGAGGGAGGGAGAGAGAGAGAGAGGGAGAGACGCGACGCAGAGACAGAAATTCCGAGCAAACGATTTTAACGAGCAATCTTCTCCGATAAATAAATTTTTGGATGTAATTCGCGCGACAAAGGGAGGAAGTATCGCTTCGGATCTCATCTCGCACCTCTTTCTGCGGAAGAATCAGCGAAGGCACGGCCGACTAACGAGTCCGGAGGGCTCCTTTAACGACCCTTTCATCCCCAAGTTAACAAAACGCGCGCGTTGCGTGGCATAATGGGCCGGTCCTCCCGCGGATCCAGCCGGAAGGGCACAAAAGCGATTCGAGCGTCCGCGTGAAAGCGCGGCCTGCCTCTCGAAAGTAGGAGAGAATGATTACACGGCCAGCGGCGTAGGCGAGCGCCACGGAAGGAAAGCGGTCCCCGGTAAAAAGGGTCAAACGCGTACGTTCTCGTCTCGCGAGCAACTCCGGCTAAAGCACGACAAAGCGAACCAACGACCGTTTGTGTGTCGTCGTTCACGTGTCTGCTACCCCACGGAGATCCTCCGCCTACATAGGTAACGAGAAACCGTTGACCAACCTCCGGAGGAACGAACGGAAAGAACCAGAGAAACGACTCTGGTTTCACCGTACTATAACGAGGTTATATCGAGAGGTACGTTCGTTCTAATCGTATTAACGTATCGCGAAAACGACGCTTCACGTAGAAAATTGTCGACGAAATATTTTATCCGGCACGTTATTTGCAAATCTATCGTCTACGGTCATCCAATGTACATTCCTCGCTGTTAGAACATTTTGTCCTGCGATAGATTTCCAGAAATTCAACATAAAACTTATTACAAAGGACCGAAAACCACCGATCAGAAATCTTCCGAATTACGTAGTACGTACGTAATCGTAACGATTTCAACTCTCCTCTCGACGGAAGAATGTAATATATATATATATAGATAATAAACGTATCGTGGAAAAAGTTGAAAAGCCAAGAGCCTCAGGGATTTAGAAATTTAGCACGTCGATCTCGGAAATCGATCATGCCATACTCCAAAAAACAGTCTTTCGTGTAACAGCAAGGCCGGAACACGATGCGACGGAGCGGACCGCCTTGCGTTGTCCGTATTTTACTTTGTGCCCGGTGCGTAAGAGGATTATATACTCTCCGCACGGAGACGGAGATAGGTGTTCGTAAACGTAGGCGAAAAGAGAAAGAGACTCGCGGGAACGATCTGAGAGGGCGAGCGTTTGCCGAGAGACATAGAACGAGACAGCCATCCAGCGTACGAAAGACGCCGGAAGAAGATAGAGAGGGGTGGCTGAACAGGGAGGTAAGTGGCGAGTATGCTTCACTTTTCACGGGGGCGCCATTGTTCCCTATTATCCGGCGTGATTAGTCGATGATGCAGGTAAGCTACCACGGGGGGTCCGTCCCATTATACTGCCGGCAGAACTACTCAGTCATCCGCGAACTGCGTGAGTTTCGCCTGGAATATTGCGACCATCCTCTTGCAACGTGTCCTCTATCCCTCCTCTTCTGTCTCTCGCGTTCTACCTTCGTCTTTCAACCAGTTAGACGGATCGGTATTCTTTTCCGCGATGGTTCTTCAATGGCCAACGATGGTTCTTCCTCGCCCGTTTCGGAGGCTGCCACCGAAATCGGTCGCCCCGCCGACCTGCTGTGAAATTTATACTCTTACCGTGGGCCGCAACAATGATCGTGGCCTCTGCCGGCCGTTTTTGCACGGCCGATTTGTATTATCGTGCCGAAGCCGCCCTTTATCCCCGGAACGCGAATCTGCTTTGCCGAGTAATTAGACCGTGCGCCGACCGTATCGTTCTCGCTCTCTCCCTCTCTCCCTCTCTCGCTCTCTCCCTCTCGCTCTCTCTCTCGCTCTCTCGCTCTCTCGTACGCTGCGAACAACGTGCACCTGGAGGATCGATCGGGTGGATCGATCGACGACCACGTTGAGCGGGCGACGAGATCGCGGCCGATCTCTGGCGCGGATACGGAAGAGGCTGGTTTTTAGCCGGGACGGTAATTGCGCTGGGAATTCGCTGCAATTGATGAAGCTCGTTTCTCAATTTATCGGAGATTATATTCCACTTATGAATACGTAAAGAGATGAATTTCGTAAATAGCTGCATAGGAATTATACGCGAGAACGAGTCGATTCGGGTTGTTACAGCGCGATTGTTCCTTCCGGCTCGATGGCTGGTGTTTCAGTGGGAAACTTAATCGCGTGATCGAACACTCATAACACGCGACACCCCCGCGCGTGCATCACAATGGCGGAACGAGGAGACGGAAGAACGAGGCAAGGCGGCGCTCGGCAGAGATCGATCAGAGTCGAACAACCGTGACATAATACCTTTAACGAGGGATACACGCAGCTGACAGGTAAAGAAGAAAAAAGAAAAGCATCCAGCCAGGTTGAGGGTGGGGGGAGTGAAGAGGGGCGCAGGGAGGAGAAAGATCTCAAGAGCAGCGGTTAGATAACAAGCGATTAACGGCCGGTCACACAGCTTGAAACCTTGTGGATGGGATAGGGGAGGGACGACATAATGGCGACGGAGGTAAACGAGGAGCTGCCGAAGGTCGTGGAACAAGGCAACGAGAAGAAAAGCCACGGTTCGCCTGCCGGCTCTAATACCTTACATTAAATCCGGAGAGAGAGTAAGCGACTAATTACTTGACGCCGTTCACAGTAAACGCGAATTAAAAAGGAACCGGTGGCTCATTTTTGCGAGGAGCAGGAGAAGGGACGTTGCTTTTGTCTTGTTCGGGATGGGACGGTGTTGGTGTCCCTCTGCTGGTTCCGCGCTACTTTCGCCGAGCTAATCTCCGTGCGAAGACCGATCGAAGCGGACGTCCAGATCCGCCGGAAAAAGGAACTAGCTCGGGGCTCGCCGGCCCGTGCTCGATCTCTCGTGAAAGAACCGACGCGAGAGAGATCCTCTCGTCGTCTCGGCCGAACGACCGGCTCACTCGAGGAAAATTAAACGGACGGACGCCCGATCGATTCGTTTACCTACGAATTATTCAAATAAGAGGATATCCTAACTTTGCGAGTTTCTAATCTATCGTACAAGGAGGAGGAATTCGAGTCTTGGAAACGGTCGAGGGATTTAATATTATAGAAGCTATATCGGTATTGAATATTAAATGTTCCTAGACGCCTGTTGCACCGGCTATCGACACTACCGATCGATTTTCAATGTCTTTAACGTGTTTGCGTTTAATATGCAAATCGGAGACTGCGATATTTCCTAAGACCGTGGAATCTACGCGAGACGAGCAATTTAGAAAAATATTAAACGAATCCTTGGAATTCTTTTTCGCAAGCACAACGTTAAAAGCGTTAAAAGCGCAGGATTTTCATAACGTATAGCGATTTATCGATCGGATCGTTAACGCTTAAAATTAGCCAGTGTGTCTCGTGTGACTTGTCGTTGACGAGAATCGCACACGACGAAGCATATCTCCAAGAGTAATGGTGAAAAATCGCGGTCTTTCGAGATCGCCTAACATCCGCCCTTCGTTAGCCCTAATCCAGAGCATCGGTGATTACGTTATCATCCGACAAAATCGTCGTCGACCACGTCAACGCAGGACGTAGGGTGGCTATAACGTAAGGGATAATTTTTAATTCGGCGTCGAGACTAAATTAAAATTGCGAGGACGATACAACGAGAGGGGCGACGAAATGTTGTGGTCAATAATGGCGTTTTCACGTTTTGACTGTCGACGCGGGGGATGCGATCTAAATTTCCAGGACGAACACCGGGGGTAGTGTTAATGGACGAGGGCTAGCGTATTCCCCAAGGACAATCGTGCCGGTCAAATTAGGTAACTTTGGTAAATAGCCCGGGTGTATGGCTTTCTGGCAGGGACGGCACGCCAAGAATTAAAGGTTGCTCATCCGTGCCAACTTTTTTCTTCTCCGAGGTGTTTCTGTGGGATTCCGATAATTGGAGTAGTTACAGCGTTCTCGATACACGAAGAAATCCAAGACCGTATAGAGAAGAACGAGGCGTACATCGCTCAACAATACCCGCGTGCTTAAGTCGATTTGCAGTAATCGCGTATGTGGCATATTTCTTACATAATCCATGATTTTTGCGATCGCGTGTTTAAACTCGACCAAGATGTACAAATCGACGAACGAATTAATAGTTCGAAGCAGCGTTTGCTATCCTTTTATGGACGCAAATTTAATTCGTCCATTGGCGAACCTAGCAAAATTATATTTTACTAGAAACGTTGATATATCTCGCAAGAATGTCGGCGTTGTTTCTATAAATCTCACTTACAACATTGGTGATTAGACGTACAGGCGAATAATTCGTTATAAAGCACGCAAACGCGAGCTTTCATATCCGGCTTGATTACCAGCCGAGCAAAAATTATGGAATAAATGAACGATCAGATGAAAAAGAGGCATCGTTATTTCGTCGGGGGGAACAATGCAAATGGACTTGTTTGCCGGCCGGTGCATTATGATTATTTTAATAAAGGAACATTCACCGCGTGTTCGATGAAAAAAGGGAATTTAACGAAAAATTCACGGACGAGCGCGATTATGATGGTACAATTACGTAAACAATACCCGTGCGCGAAAATAAGGCTGTGCGGCTCGTTACGATGGCTGCGTAAATGTAATATTAATACAAAGGGAACAAAAATTGCCGGACATTTTACGAACGGGGATATCATTTTGTGCGAAAGCGAGTCGATCCATCAAAATGTTCCGATACCCGATTTCATTTAAAACAGCAAACGCACCCCCTCCCCCACCCCCCGCGCCTGTCCTCCTTATTACAGCATCATAAATGAACAACAATTATTCGCGATCTCGTGGCGAATACATCTCGCGATTAATTAAAAAAGTTTCCTGTCTGTGCGCGGGGAAAAATCTCTGCTCTCGCAGCACTAGTCAAGCGAGATAAAGAAAACCAAAAAAAAAAAAAAAAAGAAAAAGAAGAAAGGAAGAAAAGAAAGAAAAGGAGAGTGAAGGAGGATAGGGATAGGAGGAGGGGGGGGGAAAGCGGAAGAAACGAATACATATCACAGCGTTGGTTTTTTCGAAAAACTCAATCTTCGATATTCGTTCCGCGAGAAGGGGAAACATTACGCTGTATCCATAATAGAACGCGTGCATTTCACAAAACCAATAAAAACGTGGCGAATAAAAGCAACCGAAGCTTCTCGCGGTATTTCGAATCGTATCCGATTCGAACGCGAAACTTCCTTTTAACTCTTTGTGTCTGTATGTTGCCGTTCCCTGTTCAATATCAGATTATTATCCGAATAAATTCGTAGGAAAAGCGATTCGTAACATGCCGCGGAGTTCTCATTAAATTTTTATAGAACGCGATAACAATGCTTGTAACGGTAGATAAGGCGCGTTTAGACAATGATAGAAAGGAACGATATTATAACGTAAAATGGACCGATATTACGCGAAATGTCATTCGCATCGATCTGACTTGCGTCACAACCGCGACGACCGTGAAGTTTCTGCACATTCCCGTTGCCTTTTTCCGCGTACATTTTCCAGATGTATTTCGGACGGTTCCTCAACAGGATCGGAAGGAAGCCGGAAAAATTCCTCGGACCGAGCGTTTGCCCACCCGAGTCCACGAAAAGTCGTAGTTTCGACCCTCGAGACTTAAGGCTTACACGCACACCCCTGTTAAAACGCGTGTCCGCCATGTACAAACTGTGCAACAAATTTTTGCCAAACCGATCCGCGAATTTGATACGATCCGCGTGAGAATTTTACGGACGACTGAAAATCAAGTCGAGATCGGACGATTGTGATGATTAAATTGCGCGTTTAATGGAAATACGTTTAATCACGTGTCGGAGGAGGACTTTGGCCCCTGACATACCTTATCGATCGGATCTGCACGTAATGCGGCATGAAAAACTAGCGGAGTTGCGAGAGGCCTCGGGGGAACATTAAAGTTAATTGATCTCCTAATTTGAGAAATTTCCACCAGTCCCTAAACTCTTGGACGGTCGCGCCGACTTTAACGCGACTCTCCGCGCAACCAACTATACGATCGTCCTACGATCTTAAACCAATTTCGTGTTATCGTAAATGTCGATCGGTACAGTCAGTGTACGAAATATATCCTCGAGCGTCGACGAGATCTCGCAGAACGTCGTACTTGGTGCAAAAATTTCAACTATCGTTAGAAGACTCGTCGAGTCTCTCTTGGGACCTAACGCGAATCGGGTTACGACAATTCATTTAAATTGCTACCCGATACGAAACAGCAAGAATACGCTGCTCGATTTGATGTACGATTTGATCGAAGGATACGTGCAATTCGAAATTCGCCATCTCTGTAAAAATGTATAAAAGTCCGCAGAACACGGCGGAATCAACGACGATAATTCGCGAGTATCGGGAAAAATCGATTGCCGGATCTCAAAATTCCAACGAGGAAAAATCGCTTCGGTTACGAATTCCCTAGCAAGAACGTCCGTACTGCAATGACGATTCATCGACGCGATAACCCGCGCGACAACTCCCTCAAGTATCGTTTCCATTTCGGCCAAGCGCGTTTCGTGGCCGTCTCGCTTTATCCGGCGTTGCGCGGCTGCGGCGGCGACGGCTGCGGCGGCGACGGCTGCGGCGGCGACGGCGNCTGCGGCGGCGACGGCGGCGGCGGCGGCGGCGGCGGCGGCTCAAGCGATGGCGTCCGTTCCCCATTAATCCCGCGAATCGCTCAGAAAACTTTTGAACGCGGCACGCGCGCGTGTGTGCGCGTTGTGCAAAGGCGAAAGGAAGACGGTCCGCGGATTGGGATTTGCGTTTCGGGCCGTTTCTGGCAAACCGAGCGCGCGGGAGCAACGAGAGGCAAGCACAAGGAGGACAAGGGAGAGGGACGAGACGCGGGGAGACGGACTTTCTTTGCGAAACGCTGAAATGGGAGTCTTGCGCGCGCTCGCGATGATTACGCGCGCGAAAGAAAGAAAGAGCTGGAACAAAGAGGAAGAAGGGAAGAAAGGAAGGTGGAGACGGTACGAGAGGAGCGAAAAAGATAGTAAACACTACGACCTGGGTCTCCGTGATATTGCCGCCCGGCTAAATGAAACCGCACGTGAAAAAACGACGGGAGAAAGGTGCAAGAGCGCTCCGTCGACGCTCCGGCGAATCGTCATCCCGACGCCTACACGTTCGATTTTCTCTGCCGCCCACCTCTATCTCGTCCCATCGCAGCAGCCGCCTCCTGCTACCCTCTCGATTCGGAAAATTCCAACCTTGCGCCGGAACGCGTCGCGAATGCTAAATCGAGCTCGACTCGGAGCCGGGCATCGACTTCGTATCATCGATCGCTGGATTCATCAACGCTCTTCCGATCGTTCCCGGATCGATCGGTTTAACCGACCGCAAGTGGTTGAAATCGGTAAAGCTTTGGCTTGGTTTTCCAACAGGTTTCGCGTCGGTCTTGAGTGGTTTTCGGGGAAGATGCGAATTTTCTGCGCAGAATGCGAGGACATTGAGTCATTTTACAAGCAACGTGGTTTCGAAAGATTATCATATTAAGATTATCATCGACGTTGCACGGTATTCTCTGTTCCCTGAGAGGGACTACCAATTTTTGTTTCTTTATCGTAAAATGTCTCGTGTAACGTTTGACGTGGTCGATCATCCTCTCGACTAATCGATAAGAAACATGATTATTTGCGAGAACGATGATTATCGAGATAGCTATTCGAGGTGATGATCTTTGGGGCGTAGAAACGATCGTACGAACATGTTACGATCTTGTTCGTTCGGGAAGGAGTAACAGGTTTTGGACGTTGAAACGTTTACGTTACCGTCTAATGGGATAAATAAAATGGTAATTAATGGGGATGAATAGATCGATTGTGCATCGAGGCACTCTGGCATGAAAAGAATATCTGATGAAGTTAGAAGCGTCTCCCTTCCGGTGTCCCTCGGCATAATACCCTTTCGAGTTCCCTCGATGGTATCTCCGAAAGGGGTGGGTTATGACTGCATTATTTGGCGCATGGTTGAGTTCGCGCGAATGTTATCTCGGTTTCTTGTTGTGAGAAGTAAGTCGACTTTCGTTCTTCGTCCCATAGATGATCTCGAAACCTTGGGCACTTACACCGACGACGACAAAAACCTGTAGCCATTGTAACACGAACATTAACCAAGCGATATTCGCCGTATGCGAAACTTGGTGAAATGACAAATTTCCGAAGCAATCCGGCGCAAGAAACAAAGGGAAGACAAAAGAGGGGACAGGAGACGCAACACAGAGGGAAATACAAAAGGAAGACAAAAGAATGCGTCTCGGTATCGGGCATTCTTATCCGGTCGCGGCGTTAAAAGGCTCGCGATCAAATTTTCCTTCTTTTCCCAGGGACAGAGGAGAGCCGGCGTCGGGTTACCGTGCGAGATAAAGACATTCGTGGAAAGCCAGAGAGCCCTGGCCG
Source organism: Bombus superbus (assembly GCA_014737385.1). Taxonomy (NCBI): domain Eukaryota; kingdom Metazoa; phylum Arthropoda; class Insecta; order Hymenoptera; family Apidae; genus Bombus; species Bombus superbus. The sequence goes on from JACXIK010000022.1 coordinate 2,784,639, forward strand.
GCAAACAGGTCGCTCCATTCTCTGGCCGTCCGAGCGCGGTTGACCGTTGCCAAAGGATCGTTCATCGCGGAAACGAAAATGCGAATCGTTGAACGCGCTCTCGTAAAAACGAGCCGCGCACACGCTCCTCCGCACAACCGAGTAACGAGAAGAACGAGAGAGGGTGAAAGAGGTGGTTTAGGAGGGGGACGAAGAGACACAGGAACGGAGAGACGAGGCGCGACAGAGAAACGAAAAGAGATCGAGAGAAGGGGAGTGAGTGGTTGGTTGGTGGGAGGGGGTGGTTGGTGGCGTTGGTGCGAGTGAGGGAGGGCCGGAGGGTGTGTGAGGGGCGGGGGAGGGCGGGTGGCGCGATCGATCGGATGGCTCTGGTTGCCTCCGGTTCAAAGAAAAGCCGGCGCGCGGAATCGGGTGCGGTAGGTAAAGCGTGTATACGCGCGACATCCGGCTAATCAGAAAATGTAGGAGCGCGGGAGACTAATAGAGAGTGAAAAGGCGTCGAATAAACAAACAGCGTGCGGCGAGGATCGGCAGGGACGGGCAGAGAAACGGCAGGACAAGATGAGGAGGAGAGAACGGTGGGTCTGGGACGAGGGATGATTCGTCGTGAGAACGGAGAGAACGAAGGGAACGAAGGGAACGAAGGGAGGAAAGGACGAATTCCTGGCGGAGAAGCAGCTGGTAAGAAAGCGAGGGTACGAGCGAGAAGAATCGCGCGAGGGAGGCGAGACGCGAAGAAAATCGGAGAAGAGGACGGAAGGAGAGAAGAGGAAAGACGGACGAAGATGGGGGCGAAGATGGGGACGAAGGAGGGGACGAAGGAGAACGGAGAAGAAGGAAGAAACGGTGCGGGCGAAAATTACTGGAAGAGCGGAAAAAGACGATAGACGACGAGGCGAGGACGCTCGAGGAGAAACGAAGCGAAGCGAGAGAGACGAGGGCGAGATAGGGCTATTAGGGTTGGGTATAGGCGCCGCCCCGGCTATTAGAGGGTTGTTTCCCCCCTACCTCGACGGTGAAACGCCGCGGTACACGCAGACAACCGACGTATATACGCATATACACGCGTACAAACGGAGCACGCGTGTCCCCCTGTATACACAGGTACGTGTACTCGCCTCGTCGTTGTCCTCTTCCCTCTCCTTTCGCCGTTGTTTGTTCCTCCTGTCGGTTTCCTCGACGTGTGATCACACGCACACACGTCAGGCCGCCTCCACGTGTCGAGGCACACGGTCGCGTTATATCGTGTGCACACGTTCGCACGCGGGCGGGGGCGTTTTGTACACGTACACGCGTGGTCGAGTCAGGTTTCCACGGCAACCGGCCGCTGCTTGCGGGAGAGATGCCTTTAATAAGTATCTTCCGTAGAGTGGAGATGGACCAGCCGGCTTTTCCCTGTATAAGTGCGCTCACCGTTGCGTGCGTGTGCGCGATCACTCGCGACGCTCAACGTATACGTAGGCGCGCGCGTGTACGGACCAAGTCGTCCGACCGCCGCCGTGCCACTATAACGCACCACCTTTCGACGGTGAAGGGTGGTTGGTGCGTTAAACCATCTCTCCTCTCGCTGACTGGACTGGCTCCGCCACCGTTGATCCTCTCCGCGTCTCTCTTTTTCTACCATTTACCACGCTCCGCCGCTAATAGAAGGTGGTGAAGTCACTGCTGCGGTTCTTCGTGTGTGCGTTTTCTACCGCTGTCGGAGCACGAGGCGAGTCTCGAAGGGGCAGCAGGGACAGGTGAGGGGAGGTGGGGGGTGCAGGACGTTGAAGTTGGGTTGAAGAGAGGACGAAGGGGCGGGGGGGGGGAGGAGGAGGAGGAGGAGGAGGAGGAGGGAAGCGAGGCCCGCACCCGCGGTTCGTGTGTGCGTGTACACACGTGCAGATTTCGAGGGCTGGAGGGTGGAATGCGCGGGGGATGGTGATACATCGGTATGCATTTCAGCGGCGGAGCCACCGCTGGAAAAGAGGGAAAGAGGACGCGGGAAAAAGGGCGGAGAAGCGGGCACGAGGAAAGTAGGGGAACCGGCACACAGAAGAGCTAAAGAGGGTGAGAAGAGCGAGGTAGGGGAGGGGGAGGGGGAGGGGGAGGAGGTGGAGGGACGGTTGGCAGATATGGGTGGTCAGGGGGTGGAGAAGAGGTGAACGACGCCGGCGACAGCTCGTCTAAATGCTAATAGCTTTATCGACTGGATCTCAAAGTCCCCGAGTTTCGATTCTTGCTCCACCTTCTCTCGCGCGTCGCCACAATCCGCATTCCCATCTGCGCCACATTTCCACGCTCTTTACACCAGCCGACAGCGTAAGGGAAGAAAGGAAACGACACACAGAAACCTTTCCTCTTTCTTCTCTCGGTCATCTTCCTCCTTTTACCATCGTTGCTTCCCTTTTTTCCACTCACCGTGTTCCTTGCTCGTTTTCCACCCTTTGCTCTTTTCCTCCTTTTGTTCAGTCGGCGTTACCAGTGATATCCGCGATTTTTTGGATCAACATGGTCCACCTCCTGCTCCTCGTTGCCTGTTTGTTCTCCCGTACGCCTTCCGGGTCACCACCCTACATCGTCTCTCTGTTTCTCTCCCCTTTCTTCAAACTTCGTTCCTACCAAACTCTTTGGCCCGGATAAGCGCTTTCGTCCGTTTTCCTTGTCGTCGGATCGAAAGCGAGAAAAAAGGAAGGAAGGAAGGAAGGAAGGAAGGAAGGAAGGAAGGAAAGAAGGTAAAAAGAACGACGCGGAGTGGAAAGAAAAAAAATATCGACCGGAAGCATGCGGTATCCGCGCGATGCTGCAACGTTGCAACGCAATCGCGATAAGTGCATCCGAGACGGCTATTAGGAAGCAGGCCTATTAAGGGTGCATAAGAGAGGCCAGATAGAGGGAGGGAACACTTTGGAATTTTTTTTCGCTTTGACTTGTCGTCTCGCGTCGACAAGCGGGCAAAAGTCGGGGCCACGCGGCTTTTCTGCCTTAAACTCGCGGCCCCGATAACTAGTTAGCCTGATATCGGATCGGCGCAAGGTTTCTCTAGCTACTATCAGAGAGATTGGCTGGCGCATTGTGACCGGGCCGCTGCATCCAGCGGAACGTTAATATTCGTAGCCAGGGTACACGTTCTGATCGCAATGGCAAGTAATACCGATGCGGAACGCGGGCCACAATGGAGCAACCAATCCTTTTGATAGATTCTGATCAAAGACTCGTTGCTGCTGCTCAAAGTATTCCTCCCCTTTGCGGCGGCCCCACCCGCACTCCCGATAACATAACACATCGAGCGTATTCCTCGTTGGAATAGAGGAGAGTGGCGTAATGCGATTCGCGAACTCGCGAGCTTCCATGCCGAAAACCCGCGGCAATGGACGATGCTTTTCTCTTCGACTCGCGGCCTCCAACAGAACACGTACATGCTTCTGCTTTAGAATAATATTTATTCCGAGGAAACGTCTCGCCAGAGATTGTCTCGATAAATTTCCAACTTTTCAAACGGCCATTAGTTTGTTCGGGGTACCTCGAGGGGTAGGAGGCAACGTAAGGCAACGCTGCAAGGCAATACCGTAAGGTAATTCGCGAAATGTCGTGTTTCCTTAAGGGAAGATTCGAAGATAAAGAGGAAAATCACGGGAAATCGGGGGAAGATCGTCTTCGTTTTTCAGCAAATCGACGACCCCAATTCGAGGTAATTCTAGATTGTCAGGGGCGGAATTATCGAGGTAATTTTCCAAGTAAGAAGGCAGCAGTAAATACTTTATCTTAGGTATCCGTGCTCGGGTATACAGAAAATCAATGATGAATAACCGCGAGGAGTTTTAACAAGGTTTAGACAATCGCGAAGTAACGGAGCGGAAGATTCTTGGGTATTCCGTCGGAGGAGCTTTAATCTCAAATATTAACGTGTTTCCTTTGAAAACAGAATTTTACGACTAATGTATTGTATCTATTCCACAAACCCTGTACATTGCTCGGCGCCGTCCGTCCTTTGTACCGCGATGCCTTTCCAAAGCAAAGAACCATATTGGCTTACCATAACCGAGAGACCATCAGCCCCCACAGACACAAAATCTGAACCAAACCTTTGGATACTTTGTAAATCCGAATCGAAAATCAAATTTCAGCCCCCGGCCCCTCTCCCATACCCTACGCTCCTCTACAAGTAACAAAAAGGAAACAATCATCGTCTGCCCGACGTACAGGCAAACAAATCACGACCTTCTCCAATTAAAACGACTCACCAGATAACAGTCCGGTGGGCAGATATTCCAGTTGAAATTCCCTTCGTCGAATTAGCGAAGTTGTTACCGATCGCGTGGCTCACCGGCCCGCTCTCATCGGGTTGAAATGGTCGCGTGGCCACGAGGGTACTTCTAATTACCGATAATAGCGGTAAAGAGAAAACGGGCCGAAGTGCTACGGGGGGTTGGGGTTGGTGGTGGTGGTGGTGGTGGTGGTGGTGGTGGTGATGGTGGCGGTGGTGGTGGTGGTAAAAGCGGTAGAACGAGGAACGAGACGAAGAAGGATAGAGTGGATCGCGATTCGCGAGCGGGAAGAGGAGAGCGCTATCGGACGGGGGTGGTGTTTCGATGGGCCCCATCGAAGAACCCTTCGGTTATTCGAAACAACAAAGACCCGCCGGCACCCTCTCTACCGTATCCGCTTCCCCGGCAATCATTTACTCTTGCTGGAGGCCATCGCTCGTCACAATGGCCAAGTTATCCATCCACTCCGGCTACTTGCCCGGGAAACGACCATCGCCCGGGGCTGGCACTCGTCTTCTCCATCGCCTCCGCCAGCTCGCTTTCCGCACGCCACCCGACAGAGGAAAACAAACACACACCTACACCCCTCTCGATCTGTACACCTATCCGCCTCGCGGCCTATGCACAACACCGACGTATACCTTCTGCGAGAGTTACTTTGCGCCGCGAGATTGTTCCGAGCCACTCGCTAAACGTTGCCGATCCTCCGCCGCGCTTTCTAACGATCGTCGTCCGCTGTGTCGTTCTCTTCTTCGAGCAGTTCCCACTCGGCCTCCTCGCCAGCCGCGCGATCGTCTCGTCTAACCCGGTGTTTCAGTGTTTCGTTACGAGTTGGTCCGAGATTTTCGAGAAGATATCTCAATCGATGAAACAGGTACCGACGATCGCTGATACGTACGATGACTGATCTGAGACGTTGCTACTACGGTATCATGTTCTGCGAAGCGTTCGAGCTCGACGCGTATAGCCACGAAAGAAGTCGCAAGGCAAGTGATGAAGTTGGTCAAGTTGGAGCGCAAAATGTTTTTCACCGGATAGTTTCACGAAGGGAACTCGTATGATTGCGAAACAAACTGCACGATATCCGCCGCTAATAAATTTAGAAAGCGGGAGAAACAGAGGCTTCGTCTCGATCTGCGCGTCTCAATTAACCCTCTAGCTTGCTTGTTTGGAACAGCTTTCATAAGTAATTTGCTTATCTACGAAGATATACGACGCTGTTCCTCCGTAAACGTTATATTCACGGTGTTCCGCGTCTAAAACTTTTCCACCCTCCGGTGAAATTACTGGCTGGCTCCAAGAGTAAATTTTTGCCGCGCAGCTATCGCATTATGAAGCTATCAAGGTTTCAAAGTAGCAAGCTACGATCCAAGCGTTCCACTAAATCTCCCGTGTTCTCAGCCAAGAAAAAAGAAAAAGAAAAAGAAAAAGAAAAAAAAAGAAAACTATCGCGAAAATTATAATATAAACAGAAAAACGGGCATGCTTTTTTTCTACGAGCGATCCAAGGCAGTTCGAGGAACAATGGGCGGCGCGTCGGCCGCGCGTCGGCCGCGCGCGGGGCATGAAAAATGAAACGTCGCCGCGTCGCAACGCGAACTGATTAGTCCGCGGTCGACCGGTCGCAACATTTTTATACGCATTTGCGTGGATTATTTATTCAGCCGGCGGATGTGTTCGTTAAACGCGGAACAGAGCGCGGCAGGTTCGCGAAACCTGATGCCGACGTCGGCGTTGTCAGCTCGCGAGAACTGTTTGCGTGTTGTGAGCACAACGCGGCCGGTTTTCCTTCTGTTCTGTTCGATGTTAGAAACCTTACACGCTCCCAAAGCTTCTTGGAACAGACTAATTACACCTAGCGATTGTCCTTCGAAACAAATGGACATTGATCCTAATTACTCTGACGGATCTTGAATCGTTTCTGCCCGCTTTTCAACGAGAAACAAAGCGTTTAGGGTCGGAGCGTGGAGGCAAAAATACTGGCAGTTTGATTTTGTTTGTAAAAAAGTTGGTTCTGTTCGTCGGTTGTATTCGATTTGTCGAGTGATAAAGTTGCACTCGTCTGCCGTATTTCTCTCAGAAATGCCTCGTCCGTAGAATCACGTTCGCTCTAATAACGTCGAAATGCATTTCGCTTAACGCGTTATGATCTATGAAACTAAAAAATAAACTAAAAGATAAATACGAGAAGGAAAGCAACGCTGCCAAATATAAATATACTTCGACCGCTGCTCTAGCCAAAATCTACAGCCACCGAGAGGTACTTTCAATCTTCCAAATAACTCTCCAAACTATCTCAACGATTCTCGATAACTCTTTCACCGATTTAACCCCGCCAAGACATTCTTAATTCACGGGATCCGGCAAAAAGGGACTATCGGTCTTTCGGGAATATTGTTTAAAAATGTAGCATCGACCATCGCGGCAATTTCATCCTCTTATCCAACCGGGTATCCCTAACAAACAAACGGAAACATGAAAAAAAAGGAACACCTAGCAAAGAAGACAGCCGATGCACGGTGGCGGCGGGAGGGATAAAAACGTTCTGTGCATTCCGAGATACGTTTTAGCCAAACTATTTCCTCTTTGCCAAAGGTAGCTTCCTCTCTCTCTCTTTCTCTCTCTCTCTCCCCTTTTTCACTCCTTTTGCACGAGAGATGCACTTATTAGACGGTGGCTGTATAAAGCTTGAAACGCAGTTTACAGTCGGCAAGAGAGGAAGAAGGAGAGGCGGAAAGAGAGAGAGAGAGAGAGAGAGAGAGATTGCGTGCGTGTGCGTGCGTGCGCGCGTGTGTGTAAGAAAGAGAGAAAGAGAGAAAGAGAGAAAGAGAGAGAGAGAGAGAGAGAGGGAAGGGGATGGAGGCCAGTTTAGTTGGCAACAAGAACGGTCGAAACCACACGTACTTACACACCGCTTCGACGTGGGCGATATGTAGCGTGGCGCGGAGAGAGCGGTTAGCTCCAGCGTGAAACTGACCTCTCTCTGTGCAACGGCCAGGCTGTTGCAGCGGTAAACTGCACTTTAGTACTATGGGCCAGCTTAAGCGATATTGAAGCGAAACCCTTTATACACTTAAAATATTTAGCGTCATTATGAGGCGATCGTTCACGCACCGACGCCGTCGACGGCTCCGATAATACCCGTGCGGAATCGCCAGTCGATTTTGCGGACCAGCTTTTCCGCGCGGATCGATCTTCGCCGCGATTGAACCCGCCGCGCTATAACTCCATACGCGATTCCATTCTGAAAAATGTATCGATGTGCTTATCTCCATCAACGCGCGATATTCGCGTTGCGTTAATCTAAATACAGGTTATAGACCGTTTACACGAGCGAAGTAACAATGGAACGATATCGGGATTGATTTTTACTCGAGTTACGATTGGACGAAGTAAAGGGAGGCGGTGTGCAGATATCGCGGGTGACGCAGGCGAAAGACGGGTGAAATTGCGTAATCGGTTAGGTGTTCGATTTATATGTTTACTTATAACGGCTCGCGAAAGTATTTCACATTCGCGATAATACTAACAATTTTGCGAACGAGTCACCCGATTGCCTTGTTCGACGAAAATCGACGAAATCGTAAATGAGACAAGTCCGTCGCGTACAATCCGTACAACTTGTGAATTCGCTGATATCGTTTGTTGCTAAACTATCGCGCAAGAGATAGAAAAATCCCGACAGAGAGGCGCAAAAATTGATTTTTACTTTACCGATAACACCGACACAGTCACGAGTGAGAAGGTGGGTGTCAGTTGAGCGTAAAGTATACGAAACCAAACATTCGGCTCGTATCGTCCACTGTCTAACTGAACCGACTATTTCGGGCACGCGTTGAACCTAGACCAGCAGGTTCGAAGATTCGAGCGATGATCGGTGGAGAAAGCGGCGGTCCGCGTAATAAGCCGGTAGGACATCCAAAGGATAGCCACGGGTGTGCCATTAAAAGGACGAAAAGAAGTCCCAGAAGGGATATTGTACCGGGCTTTACGCCGACCTACGGATAGATGGATGGATGATGTCGCACCTACGACACCCACGGACCCCACGTGTTCCCTGGTTTTGCTTCGGTGAGCCCACATGTCGCCGACGAGGAAAGTAGACGAGTCCTGGCGGTAGTCGCGCCCCAAATGGACCATACTGGAAATGTATAGAGCCGCTCTAATAGGAAGCAACCGAGCGCCAAGTGGTTTACCCGGCGGGGTGCACGCGGAGAGAGGGCGCGGCCCGCCTATCTGTCGGCATTTATCATCGATTAAATTGTAAACGCCGCTATCCCGTGTCCATCGGGGCCACTATCTGCGTCTATGGAACGCGTCGCTGCATCCGGAATGGACTTTCGAGTAAATGGTGCGCGAGGCGCAAACAGACAGAGAGAGGGAGAGGGAGAGAGGGAGGGGGAGGGGAGAGAGAGAGAGAGACTGGCCGCTTGTAAATCGGCCGCGAAATCGTTCACGTTAATGCATCGCGAATTTTCCTGCGGTTCTCCGCCGTTCTTTGCCGATCTCGTCCCCGATTTCAATCGGGACTGCAACATTTCATCGGGCTTCTCGCCTGAAAGACGAGAATTTATCCTAGCAAGCATTTGGCAGATTCGAGGTTCAGAAGCTGAAGCTACAACGAGCGCAAGATTTTTTATCACTTTTGTAGGGCTAATCGCGAGGGCTGAAAGGATTGCCGCGGAATTTTTTCCGTAGGTACTTTCTTCGAACAGATTTCTTCCCTTCGATGATAGATAGATAGATAGATAGATAGATAAAGAAATGAATAATATAAATAAAGAAATAAATAAGTAAAATAGTATTTCGACGAATGGAAGATTCTCGGAAACCTCTGTGGTCACACGCTTTTATACACAGCTTTAATCGAGATATGTAATAGTGGATGACCAGTGTAACGTAACGCAAACCGCCCTTGTTCCGATTTTTCCAGCGTTAATGGACCGAAAGTCGAACGGTCCGATGTATCGACAGGCGATTAACGCGCGCAGCACCGTAATTAAGAATCCGGACGCATTAGTAGAATTTTCCGGCAAATTCGGGATAATTGTCGCGTGACAGACGGCGATAGGAGAAGCGCGAAATGCTATTTCCGGTGGCGGTGTTCGCGGTCGAACGATCGCGTAGCTCGCGCGAAATATTTTACCGCCCGCGATAATTGTCTGGCAGCGGCCGGTTTAACGTTTGTGACCAATCGTCAGTAACAAGAACGGTCTGCAATATTTCACGATTGGTGGCGGCAACGGGAAGAGGGAGAGGGAGGGGAGGGGGGGGTAAAAAAAGAGAGAGCCGAGTAACACGGCAGTTACATGATCACTCGTTTGACGGTTCGTAAATCGTTCGAGCGTTCGGAAGAGCGGTCACGTTTGAACGAGATAAAAAAAGAGGATATGTGTGTGTGTGTGTGTGTGTGTGTGTGTGTGTGTGTGTGTACACGTATATGTATATGTGTGTGTATATATATATATATATATATTTATATATATATACATATATATTATATATACATATATATACATATATATTTATATACACGCGAATATGTCATGTACACGGTCGCGTACATAGAACGCACAGACAGACGTATGTAACAACGCGGACAACGATTTTCAAATGCGCGAATAAAATATCGTATCCACCGTAAAGTCTCGCGAGAAACTAATAATAAAAGGTCTGAAATATCATTGTTGGAAATTGCCAGTTGAACGGCCGGTTTTCCATTGCAATCGAAACTCGATTACACGAATTACTATCGCGAAGGACTTTAAACATCGCGGAAACGAACAAAAAATAAATAAAAATAAAGGGGGAAAAAACGAGTGCGCGCGTACAACAGACAAAAACTCGTAGAACAGAACGGAAAACAAGTACTACCAATCACGGCAAGGGTACACTGTGCAGGCTGGTACTATGCGCGCGTACTATACGCCTCAGATGATTTCCGGTCAAACTCGTCGATCCTTGCACACCGTTGTAATTTTTATTTAGTACGACGGTTTATTTACGAAGCTCGTCGACGTGTAGCTCGAAACAGGTTGGCGAGAGAGACTCTGCCAGTGATATCCATCCATCGATGGCTTGACGGTGATTTTCAGGGGTGGATCAGGGCTCGGTGTAAAGCAGAGAAGGATATCAGGGTGACTGGCAAGGCACGCTGGAACGAACGGGAATACGACGTATCCCGTCGTATCGACTCTATTTATGGCGCTACTTGTCACCGAGTCGGGAGCTTTTGGTCGCTGAAATTTCCCTGGGAATGTTTTTCCAAGCGCAGAATGGAAAGTCGACGGGGATTGAAGTTCGATAGATTGGAGGAACTGCGGCCGGAAACGAGCATCGAGGGGCTACATTGTGTACCTGTATCGACATAAACAGCCCGGCCGTATGCTCCTGTTCCGCGCAGCTCTTTGAGACGCTCCGTCGCCTCCGCTTCTGACCGAAAAAGAATTCTACTTTTTCGTAGCAACGCCGAAAACTCGTGGAAATATCGGGACGGGAAAGGCGAGGAAACGGCAGGCCCCATAAATTTCTTAATTTATACGCTCTTCGTAAAATGGACGCCGATTTATCGCGGTCGTTTCGTATCGTCCTGACGTATCCTGCCGAATTCGTCAAAACTGGTGCGAAGATGGTATCCATGGGAAAAGGCGAACCGCCGATCAAACCGATATTTCCTCCGTTGGGATCGATACTGGTAATCGGTTCGCAACGTCCTTCGATCGGACAAAGATCAACGATTTCGCGAAATCTCGATGCGAACGACGTCTATGTCGTTAATTGGTGAGCAGAGTCGGTGGAGAACCGTGGGCGACTGTACGACGTATCGCCGATGAGAACGTTCCGGCCAGAAATCCTCATTCGCGACGCGCTAATAGAAGCGACAACGGCGCTACCAATTTGTCAAGTCGACAAAGTCTGTGTGGGCCGTGTCGTCGCCGGCAAGTATCATCGCCCCGGCGTATCCATCCGGGCACGGAAATTTCCTGAAAAATATTCCCTCCCCGAAGGGCGAGAAGTCAACGGCGCTGGAGACAGATAGAGGACCGGCGAGGGGGGGGGGCGGCGGGCGGCGGCGAGCGAAACGCGTAGAGAGAGGGTCAAATAGAGGGAAAGAAAGGGAGAAAAAGGGAAAGAAAGGGAGAAAGAGGGACGGAAAGGGGTGGAAAGAGGACAACGGAGAGAGAGGTGGAGGAAACAGTGGAGTACACCGGCCACATTGGCAGCAACAGTGGCAACCAGCAGCCACCCTACAGATACTACAGAGCTGTTGGACAAGCTGTAGCCTTCACAACCGAATTAGAATGAATCGACCCTTGCCTCCTCCTGCCTGCCTCCTCCCACGGTTTTATTCTCTTTACGCGCCGCTTTTACCCTGCCCTCCGCATCCACGGCATCCTTTCCTCTTCCCTCTCTCTGTTCCAGACCCGATAATCTTCGTTTCTCCTTCTCAAATCAGGTTCTCTCTCTCTCTCTCTCTCCTCCTCCTCTATCTTCTCTGGCTCTCTTCCTCCGATCGCAGACTTCTCTTCCTTCCCGTTCTTTCTGAAACGCTTCAGTACCACCCTCGGCTACAAACTCCGCAAGCTGGCTTCTGGTAACTGTCTTTCCTGCCTTCTTCGCCACCCCTCTATACGGGAATCCAACGGCGGCCAACCCCCAGCCTCGCTATTCCTTCTCTACCTTTCGCTCCTTCTGTCTCTCGTTCCACCCTCCCCACCATCCCGCCGCTCCCTCCCTCCTTCCCTCCCGCCCCCCCCCTCCGGCCCTATCGTGGCCGCTGAATATCTTGCTCCTTCAGCCGAGTTATATAAAGTTTTTACGATTTTTCGAGCTCTGCCTCGCCGACGAGTCAACCCCTCGAAACCGCCCCCTCCGCCGCCAACGTCGTCCCCCGCGAACTACTGCGAACGCGCGCGCGACCCGGGGGATAATCCCGTGTATCTTTCGGATAAGAGACCTATAAATTTGTTTGGCCTGTCACCCACCCCGTTCCCCAGGCCGGAGGCATTAAGGCGGCAAGCTCCAATCTGTTGGTTTACCGGCGATATGGCTGCCGCGGATTCCGAGGACTTCCTATTTCAGGCGACGACAGCCGGGAACGAAGCAAGACGGAAAAGGGGGAATCGCGGGCGATGAAGCTCACCGGCGGTGTACTCGTTGCGCGGCTGCCTGTATCCCCGGGCTTTGCCGGGATTCTTATGAATTTCCAGCAACCCCGCCATTTTGTCGCGATCTCGATGCCGCCACCCCCCCCCGCCCCCTGTCTTTCACGTCGGCCGCTGCGGATTCGATTACGCCCCGGGATGTTTTACAGTCGGATCGGAATTGTGTACGAAAGCTTGCACGAAGAATGTCGCTCGCGTTTCTGTATCGCGAGATTGGCTGAAGATTAACGACGAGAACAGCAGATTTCGCCGATACGGAAACCACAATGCATCGACCGTTGAGAGCTTTCGTTTCGCCTTTCCAACACCAGACACCGTTTAAAAGCGTTCCTCCATTGAAACTCGATCGGGGCTCGGTCGTGCGAACTCTACCTTTCACGCGAATTATTTGTCTCGGAGCAAAAGGGGTTGGTCTTCAATCGTAGAACGGAACGAGCTCCCTAAAAGAGACCGCGTTTTCCTTTCCTCGCGGCATCGATCCGCCTCCGATGAACAGGCTAATTGCACGTGAAAACGGCGCGCCTTTAACGCGCTCACTTTGCCAACCTACGTGTATACGAGCGAGCATCCGCCGACGTTCGTGTATACGCGCGTGCGAGCTTGTGTACGCTTCTAGCGACGCACTGCACCAATTTCAGCCGGCCGATTCATTAATACGGTCCTCCAGAGACCGGCTCTCTCCTCCTCGCCGGTGTGCTAAACGACCTCATTAGGAGGCACGCCAAACGCATTTGTCGTTCCTGTTCGTGATTTTCCGTGATACTGCTCTCTTGTTATGCAACTCTATACGCTTTCCCGTTGTCCCGTTTCATTCTTTTATTATCGCAGACATCGTCTATTCACGACGGTATCGCGCGGAACGGGAAAATTCTCGGTATAATAGAAACTTTTTCAATGATAAAGAAAAGAATGCCGGGGCCAATTTGCGACTAAGGAGCGAGAGCGCGACAGAGAACGACGGCGAGGGGGCGGGGAGAGGGGGCGGAGGGGCGACGGAGAGAAAGGAAACGGGGCGCGTTTCAAACGGACGCATTAGAATAAAGCGGAAGATTAAAGTTAACGCGTTCCGTCGGCTCTGTCGTCGCTGGATGAATGGTCGTGAATAATCGCGTCCGTCATTAACGCTGTTTCCAAACCGTTTACACTTGGGAAATACCAACATTTTTCCATCGATTACCTTCCTCTCCCCTTTTCCTTTCTGTTTCGCATCACGACCGTTTCTGCCCGTTATTTTTCTCGTTTTGTTTTACGAGGCTGCTGATACAACGACGCTTTTTCGCCAGGGGAATTTTAACGAGCAGTAATTTATCGACGCGAACCGCGAATAAATCACGCCACGCGCGAGAATCTCGCGGAAAATTTATTCCTCCGACACGTGTCCACGTTCGGGATTTAACGCTACGCGGAATTTCCCCTCTGGACTCTAAACGGGCACGAGAATGTCGGTGCAGAGCGTTCAAAGTTCGGCGACTAACGCCACGAGGCTGCGGAATTGCTAAATTCCCTTCTTGTCTCGTAGATAATAAATTTAAAACGCGCGGAACACGTGTTATCCGCTTTTGGTAGATTATTGATCAAGGGTAAACCACCCCTGCACTGGGTTTGTTACCATGAGAGAGAACTCAGCTCCTGGTGGCAGCACCGGCCAGCTAAGGGCGCATCCCTCGTGCTGGTAAGCGAACACCGTTCGTCGGTAGTTATCGTTCATCCGTAACGCAGTGTTTTTCATTGTCCGTCGCGAATACATGGCAGGATGGAAATTACATTTTCCGCGGAAGATATCGCGAACGTACGTGTACCGTGTGCAGAGAAATTCACTTCCAACACGTTCCGCTATAGGAAATGTACGCAACTCGAGAATTGTCCTAGATACTCGTCACGGATTATCATCATTCGGGGGATTTCGTGTCCGTGTTCCGCGTAGGTCTGCTACAATTCGGCGAACCGAGCATAGCAATAATCCCAAGGACGGATACAAGTACCCGTCCTCACCGATATATCGTAACGCCGCGCCCAAGATATTTGTCATCAATTTTCCAATTACATTTAGAAGATTGCAGGATCGCTTGTCGTACAAGAATCTAGCGAAAGGTCAGAGATCAGGTTCGATAAGGTTTCATAAACGAAAGCAACGCGATCGACGCCGTGCCACGGGGCAAGGTCGCCATCGATACGCAAACTTTCCTTACCACGGAGACCGCGTCACGCTCGATTGAAGCTTTCTCGACTGCGAACAACCCGAACGTAATTTGCCGCGGTACGAGAGACGCTAAGAAAGTAGGAGAGACAGGAGAGACAGGAGAGTCCAAGAGGAAGGATCTCCGAAAGCTTCTCCCTCCGCCCCCTGCCCCCTCCGATGTTCCGCCCCTTTCGATTCGCTCTTCCGTTCAACGGTATTCTACTCGAAAGGGTTCTTCTCGGTGTAAAGCCGAGAATCCCCGATATAAATGTCAAGTTCGCCTTCCGGCTTTGCCACTCGAATCTCTTTTCTCCGGCCTTTTCTCCCTCCGTCCCTTTGCGCGTTCCTCTTTCGTCACCGAGGGTGGTTTCGGCTCTCGTTGCCCTTGACGGGGCTGTATCTCTTCTCTCACCCCCTTTCTGTCGTTACCTCCTCCCCGCCGCGGCGCGCAGTTCCCGAGTTTTCCCTGTTAGTCCCGTGGTTCCACCCGAACCCGCCATCCCTTTCGAGTACACGCTTACACTTCGCTTCCCTCAGTTGTAAAGTCCAACCCCCGCGCGATCTTTCTTCTCGTCCTCGTTGTTCCGTGCGCCTTGAATATTCATTTCCTTGTCTATCTACCATCCGTCTCTTTCCGTTTCGTGTTCCGGCAGCGAGCACGTTGGCGAAACAACAAATACCAAGTGCAGAGAGAGAGAGAGAGAGAGAGAGACGAGAGAAACAACGGACGAGCGTAATCGTAGCGATCTTCGCCCAGCAAGTGAGAAGGCAATTTGGGCGAACCGCACACCGGTGGGCCGGGATAGGTCCAGCGGATAACGAACGGCCCGCGGGGAGGTAATTAACGGTGTTTTCCAACCCCCGGAGTAATGCTCGTCGTTACGACGGCTTCTGCTCGCAGAGAATCGCGTGGAGCTCGGCTGCCGAGAAATCGGCCCGAGCTTTCTTCGACCGCGCCGTTAAGCAACTATTCTACGCTTCCGACCGAATGTTAGACGTCTGACCAAAGGCAGCCGGACGAAGGAGAACTCTTGCCTCGGGATTAACTAGTTAATATCGTTCTTGGAACGGGCAAGTTTTCCCTTAGCGGGGAAACTTTCTTTCATCGGAGAAACGTCTAAAAGCGTTATACACGAATCCTTCTTCGTATCGTAAGGAAATTTCTCCTCGTTGGTCGATTATATTGCCAGGAAAGGCATCGATCCAGTATTCCGTCGTTAATAACGATAATAACTCATTCATCGAATCACCCCAATTCTCCAGAGTTGTCTTCCCTCGCGAGAGTCTCGATAAACTCTCCGACAGTTGGCAGAATCGCTGGTCGTGTACCACATCCAGGAAAATCAACAATCCGCCAAATGCTCGGGAACGGGTGCACCGAAAAATAAACCACCCTTCGACATACATATTTCAGGCCTATCGACACGGCCTCTTTTTCTTTCCTCTCCAAACAACCCTTATACTCTCGGAACGGCATCGTCGTACAAAATCATACAAAATCAGCGATCGTTGCAACGATCTCCATCGCGGCGATCGTCCCCATTCTTCGTCCGTGTAACCAAGACGACGCCACGAATCGGGTGTAGATGAAACGGCGGCAGGTATGTACGTGCATTCGGCGTCGTCGTGGCGTTCGTACGCGGCCGAACGACGCCCGTGTGTACACACACACTTGGACACGACACGCCTACCTAACGCCGCGACTGCGGCGGAACGCGGCCAGAGAGTTGCCTCGCACCGGTAAATAATGCAAGCCGGGGTAATGGCGCTATCTCTGCGCATCTTTTATTAAACGTTCGCTTCGCCGCCCCTTCCCCCGTGCCACCCTCCACCGCCCCTCCTGCCGGCACTCAACTATCCGAGCTGGAACCCACATCCCCTCGGCTGCCGGGTTATTGCCACCCTGACTGCTCTCTTCTTCGCGGAAAGGTGTGCGCGCGGAGGGTCGCCCAGAGAGCACGAGTTGCCTGGCCGTGGCTCATTGTTCCTCGAGCCCGAGGCTCGTCGACCTTCTCGATGCAAGCACGTTCATCCGGCGGTTCTTCTGGAAATGGAGCGACTTTGACGACGACGACGGTGGTGGTAGATGTCGGATACTCGTCCGATAGATTCGGACAGGCTCGATACGTTTGGCAATTGATTTGGCTACTTGGCGAGAAAGGTCGAGCGGCTTGTACGGTTTTCTTTCGGTAGCGGCGGCTGTTAATCGAGTTAGAACTGTCAATTAGTTGAGAGATTCGGATTGGTATCCGCGTTGGCCGAAAGGTGTTCGCGCGAAACATCGGACTGCGCTTGGAAAAATCGTTGATCTCGTGGATTCGTAAGGGGGAAGATCAAGGAACTTTCTATTTTACGCACGATCGGGCTTAGTCGGACGACGTGGAATGTATTTCTCGCTCAATGGACGAGCTTTCTGTAGCGGGATTCCGATATTAATGTCTCAACGAAGATCCGTAAGAAGCTATCGGAATCGCGTGGCGTGCCGTAGATCGAAAAGACGGCCGAGCGATCGCAGGCGTTCGGAATTCGAGCGTGGAAACGCGAGGGGCTGCAGCGTCGATTTTCGCGGCGGTGCTGATTTCAATTAGCATTATTATTAGAACCGCATCGGCGACAAGGAGCGGACGATCGTCGTGCTCCTCGTCGGCTTGCACACGCACACCAGTGCCGCGTCCGAACGCGCAGGTCTCTCACGTACACGTATACGCGGACGGGGACCACCCCGAGCGACTGACGCTTTGCTAGGGGGTGTTTGAAAGCGGTGAAATCAATGCTTCTGTTTGCACTGTTGAGGTCGAACCGAATTCCGTTCTCCCGACTGCGTGTGTATGAGTCTGCTTGCCGCGTGTGCGTGTGTACGCGTGCGACCAGATACGGCAGCCACCACGTTCATCGACACACTCCGCCGATCGCTAAGGTGAAAGTGCATGTGGATGGTTGCACGCGCGCCGTCACCGCGCCGGTTTCGCCAATTTTCGTCAGGCAGTTTTTGTCGAAACTCCGACCGCCACCCCCATCCCCACCCCCACCTCCGCGCCTTTTGCTTCGCTTCGTTCGCGGCAGCCTGTCTTTCCATTCGGCTGGAAATCAATCGACGCTGTCGCTCGAGGATTAGATCGACTTGCTCCGATGTCGATGGTAATTGAACGGGGATGGGTAATTTGCGGTGAACTCGCAGCAATAAGCGCGGTAAGTCGAATCGCGTGACTGCGAGTATCGGTTATTATCGAGCGTATCGGCGATTATAAGTGGTGGATCAGGACGCTCTTGCTCGGACCACCGGGGTTTGGATCTCGTTGGCGAGTAAAGTTTACTTAAATCGTTCTTGTCGAAGACGAATAATCCTTCGATTAAACGTTTACAGCAACCACCGTTAGTCGCGATCGACTTTATCGTCGCGGGTAAACTTTAAAACGTTCTAACGGTTTTCGTAGGGAGCTTAGAAACGGCAGGGGTTAGAAATCTTGCGTCGAATCATGGCAAAATAGATCTATAGAGAGACGGATACGAGGCGATAAAAATTCTAATTTGGCTAGGTATCGAGTTATGTTGTTTCGTAAATGCCGTTGTCCTTTCTCCCTTCGACTCTCCCTTTTCCTTTGATTCTCTCTTCTTCCCTATTTCCATCCGCTCATCTTTCACTCTACCTGTTTCCTCCTTTCTCTTCGTTCCTAGTATGCTTCCCATTGCCGCACCATCTTTGTGCAATCTTTCTCCCCATTCGACGTGCAATTGCTAATCTCCGATCGACTCTTCGATAGAATCCGTTCGATGATTCACCGATACAGAACCGAAATATCGACAAATTTGCTCGCGTCGACGCATAACGGCTGTAAAATTGCTCCGGCCAAGTTCCACGTAGCGATATTCGGGGATCAAACAGCATCCGGTAATCGGTACTACGCGAGATCACGGCGAAGCTTCGCGAACGAGTCTCGAGAAGAAAAGATCGACTGGCAACGTGATAATCCTCGGTGATTCCGTTCCACTAGCGCGAGACAAGCGAGACGCGTTCACATCGCGGCGGGAAACAGCGGCGCGAGTTGAACAAGGAAAGAGAGAAGCGCGGACGCGAAAGATAACGGCTCGCAGCCAATCGATCGATTCGCGGAGGCTTTTGTTCGTCTACGGTCCTGCTATCCGATTTAACTACGACAGCCCGGAATCGAGCCGCCACCGTAAGAACCGACTTTATCTCTCGTCCCCTCCGCGGCCAAGGGATGCTGCGAAAATATTGCTCAATTGTATCCTTACTCCCGCTTGTTTACCGACTCCCCTTTCGCTAACGAAGATCCGCCTTCGTCCTGTCAATTTTATGAATTCTTCCGCGCCACACGATATTCGAAATCTCGCGTGAGACTCGAAACAAAAATCCACCGTTTAAAATCCAATTTTGCCACGTTTCGTACAGTGCAAGGTTCGCCACGTTTACCTCGATCAATCACCCGGTTAGGTTAACAGATTCCGATCGAAACATCCCTTTCGTCGATTCTTATTTCACGGTTGTACAAGGCAGGCAGGTTCGTCTCGTTAACGCGTTTACCGGCTGACGCGAATTTTATACATTTCGTCCTGCGAGTCGCAATAGACGGAGAGAAAGACGTGGTACGTCATAACGTTTAATATTTGCAAAATATTACACCGTATCTAACGGCGTTGCCCCTCCTCTCTGACGATGATATCAATACCGCGATAGTCGACGTGTTGAACCGGGGCGGGACCAATTAACGAACGGCAGCGACGTCTCCGATTCTGCGAAACGTCTCGCAAGAACGAAGGACGCTCGTGGGCACGGAACGTCATTTTCGGGCAAGTATTTCGGTCGGAGGCGAGTCTATAAATACAGGCAGAGCTTGTACAGGCGCAATGGTGACCCTCGTCGTATTCGCAGACACGGGAACGACAGCTATTGAGCTATTACACGCTTAAGTGGAGCAGGCTGACTGCAGTGGCGTGCCTTGCTGCTTCCGATGCGTGCGACTCGACGACCTCAAACTGCTAATCCGTACACGAATCCCGAGGATCGGAGTACGAGCGTTGTCGGAGCTGCACGCCTCGTGTACCGGAAGCTACCGAAGGCGGGGACAAAGGGAATAGGCGGTTGACCGTGGATAATTGGTAACTCTAGTCACCGGGCGACTTCCTACCCCGCCGGCGTGTCTTCTTTTCACGGTAATTTCTCGCGGCTGATAACGAGCCGGCCGGGAGGATTTAAGCGGAAACGCGCCGCCACAGGGGCTCGGAATTTAGGTGACTCTCTTTGGTTTTAGCCAAGTACGAGGAGGGAGTTTCTGTAGCTTCTTTCATGGCTCCTTTGGGTTAATTTAAACCCGCATCAATATTAAATAAAGTCAACGATAAGGTAAAAGCGCGGGGAAACCGAGAAACTAAATTCTTGTCTAAACTGAAACTAAATATCGTCGATCGGTTGACAGACTTTCGACGTTCTTTGCCAAGGCGAGATTCAAAGTTGCAGGTCGATCGTCCTGGATCGTTCTCATCGGTTCCAGCGACGTTCTATAACAATTGCCATATACCAAGTTGAAACTTAGTAACGCAATGAACGTACTCCCCTCGTAGCAAGCACTCTTTACCTTTCGACACTCGGAAAATGTAACGAAGAACCGTCGAAGCGAACCACGACGAATAACCTGCGATTTTTCATTTTCTACGTGTCGAAACAACACGGAGACGTCTTTCCTCCATGTCGCTCTCTAAATTTCGACGATTAATAGTACCGTCAGTCCTGTCGGCAATGCCTCGCAACGAACGACAATCGCAGTTCGATTCTTTATCACGCGTCACCTTCCTGTCGTTCTATACGAACAAATTTGATTCGGCTCGATCGAGAAAACAGTTCCCCAAGCTCAAAGCGTCGATCAATCGTTGATTCGCGACGCTAATGAGCCAGGCAGCCAGGCAGTCAGGCAGCCCGGAAATACGCTGGTCCGGGGCACTAAGAGTCTCGAGACAGATCGTTAATTAGCGCCCCCTGTCTATATCCGTGTTCTCGGCTGCGAGGTTAAACGTCCTCGAGAAAGAATCGCCAGGGCACACGGCAGAATATAGGTATCCGACGAGGTTACGCCACTGTGTCGGGGCTACGGAACGTGGGGTGCGCGAGTGTCGCGCGGGGGTTGGTTATTTCACGGTCCACTCGCTCCACTCACACCCCTTACAGGCGGCGGCAGCGGTGGCAGCCCCTTTCCAAATCCACCCCTAAGAATTAATTCGAGAGAATCGTCCGGCGGCCGAGCGACAGCCGCCTCTTCTGTTCTCTTCCATCGGCCTTCACCTACCCTCTCGGATCATCTTCCCTAACCCACGGCCACTTTCTTTTCGTCTCTCCTTTCGCATTACCGTTCGCGTCGATCTAACTTCCTCCCGGCTGCTGGCTTGATAACACCGTCGTTTCGAAGGGTCGAGATAAAGGAACGAAGGCCTGAAACGAAGGACCGTGGCGTGGGGAACGCGGCCTCTTTCATTGTCTCCGGTTGAACGGACCGTGAGTCCGATAAGGCTAATTTTCGCTACCCCCGATTTTTCACTGATTCCTGTAATACGAACGCCGATTGATTCGCATTTCGGATTACGATGACTTCTGCCGCCGACGTGTAGTGTTCCGGATTGATTTGCACGCGTATGTTGTGTTGCCGCGACCACGCAACGATGGACGAAAATATTTCACGCTGTCGACGATGGTTCCGTGGAAAAATTCCATCGGGCCAGCGTACAACGACCATTCGAAATATCATTTTCATTAACTTGGATGACTAATAGGCGTTAGAGGTACAGCGCGTCCAATGATGTATTAGCCGTTCATCGGCGAGCGGCTATTTTTCAATTGCTCGACGCGGATCGTTCTTCGAACGCGACAGCGTGACGTTTGGCTTTGCGTCAACGAAACTTTCCGCTGTCCGTAATTCTGACGTTTCGTTTAAACCGTTCAAAACCGGCGACTTGTTGCAAAACGATCTTCAGACGTTTCGCGGTTTCAACGACAGATTATACGCGCCTTTTTGCCTAAATTCGCTTTCCCACAACTTTGCTTCGTTATACGCCTCTCTCGTGCGACGATCTTCGATCACTTCTCGAACGGTAAAAGAATGTTAGTCTCAAGATCCACGCGGTACGTCATCGATTTCGAATTAACGAGACTCGCGTCGAATACGTAACCGAACGCGTTACGAAAAGTAGCGCGAAAGAAGGCGACGATACAGATGAATCAGCGTGCTGATTCACAAAGATACGGATTTCTGCGTGTCGACAATGGTCGGTCCGCCATTGTCCCGGAGGCAGTCTTTATTCGCGTCTTTACCGCGGACCAGATCGGAGCTTCGCCCCGTGCCTTCTAATTTCGGCATCAAAGCAAGGCGCGAGCGATTTTCCGTCAATTGAACGTGGCTGCCTTTAGGACGGGCGACAACAAACCGCCGCTGTATATCACGAACCGTGCGTGGAAGGCTGGACGATTTCGGACGAGTAACCGCTCAAAGCGTCGAATATTCTTCCTCCATCCGGTTCTAATGGCTCGACTCACTTAGCGTTCTCCTCTTGTTCGTCGTCTTTCCATTTCTACGAAAACGTTGGCCGTACGCGTAACGCCGTTTAAACGATTATCCTCGCAACGAGCGTTGACCGAGAAACAACGGACGGAATCCGTCCGACCCGCGGGACGACCAGGATTCCAGTCCCACGAATTTGACCAAAAATTACCTTGGAACGGTTCGAGAGATTCGAGTTGTTTTATAGGAAAGTACGAAACCTTCGGGATACGTAGTTTCTCGGGAAGGAAAATCATTCGAGAGGTCGGACGATGGAAGAAAAGATGATCGAGCGAAAATAAGAGAAATATACAGGAAAATCGGAGCACGCAATACGTAAAGCATATGGAATGGGAATAGGATGGAAGGTAGAATATGTGAATTTGGCGATAACGATGGTTCCGTAGAGTAGTAACTGAAAACGAGAACGTATAATAGCCGAACGTGGGAGAGGATTCGCGATAACAATGGTTCTACGGGATCGTTGAAAATGGGAACGCATAATAGGCAAAGTATGCTCGATTTGCAGTTGCACCTGCATCGAGTACAGACGTGATCGATCTTTCGTCGGTGCTGCGCGTATGCTGTATGGGATAATCTGCGTGTATTTACTGGCAAAGGCTTACGAGTGTAACGTACGGTATTTTATTTTACACAGGAACGTTCCACTGCGTTCCGACGTGGTTCAGTTTTTTGCAGTTCAGCACAAAAAATTTGCTCGCTAAATCCTTTCGCGCTCATCCATTCGCGACGTGCAACAGACACACCCGGCTAACCGTTTCTCTTCCGTTTACTCACACGCACACCTTACAGCTGCCGCCGTTTTCTCCTTTCTCTTCGTCTTCTTCTTCGTTTTTTCGCACCCCTTGATGAAGTTTACTTCGTTTTTAAAACGGAAAGGGGTGGCGGCCTTCTCATTCGCAGCGACCAACGGACATATGTTACAACGAAGGTGGCGAGAAAAAACGACGAGGCTCGCGCGTTTCCGCTCGACGAGAAGTACAGCTTTGATTCCAGCTCTTTAATTTCACGTTTTCCCCACCCCCCTCTTTTCCATTTGTTTTTTCGCTCTGTCTTCGTTCGTCCCGTTGCACACGCGTTTCACAGTCATCGTTGCCCGTACACAAACGTCGTCGCGAATATCGCTCGTTTAATTTTTTAATTATACCCGACCGAAAAGGGGAGGGGAGGGGAGGGGGCGGTGGCGGCGGCGGTTTACGCGCGGTGCCGTAATCGAGCGCCTGTTATTCTTCGGCCGCGTATCACCGCGTATTTATCTTACCGCTCGGCCGACGGATTCCCCTCTCCCTCGCTCGCTGACGAATTTTAAACGACCCGACAATATCCTCCAAGAGATACGCTCGTTTTCCGCACTTCACCCCGCGTAAACCGATTACCCTATCGAAAGCGTCCCGCGTGCGACGATCAACGGACACGAAGCGGAAACTACCAACGAAACGTCCGAGTTCGAACCTACGGACTTACTTTCACGAGCCGGAGAGCGTATTATTTGCTTGAATTCGAGTCCTCGATGGTGAAGCTGCCCGGAGGTGAAGAACGGAATCGGTGGTCTCTCTCGCCACGGTATATACATTTGTCTGACAGTGTCTCGCGCGGATCTCGACGAATTCGACACTCATAACGTGGGACGTATCTACAAATAACGAAGCTAGAACGAAAATCCGCGGGAGACGCTTGCTCGACGTAATTAAAGCGACTCGCAAACCCCTATCATACACCATCTTACATGCCCCGCCTTCTTACGCGCACCTACCAAACGCAGTCTCTTCACCCCCGTGCTTGTTTATTTCGTCGAAATATCCATCTACACGATACGCCGCAAACGCCATCGATACTCAGAACGCATGTATGCATATAACGATATTCTCTCTTTCATACCGATCACATTCTCTCTCTTCGCCTCGTCGACGATCTGCACCTCTCGAGACCTCGACACGTCGAGTCAACCAGCACGCATCGACGACTACGAAGGCGAAGACGACGTCAGCGCGATGGACTGTCGAGTTCGCTACGCGTGCGGATGCGTGTGTGGATGTGGATGCGTCGACAATGCCAGGCCCGTGGAGGATGGCGTGGAGGTGGGTGGTGGACCGGACGCCGTGGCGGTGGTGGCGGACAGGTGATGACCGAAGAACGTCGGCCCTGTCGGAGGATAAGGTGGCGCGGCCGGGTGATAATAGCCAGGTGGCGGCGGCGGCACGGGCGGCGGATGATGGACGTGGGCGTGAGGATGGGGATGTGTGTGCGAGTGTGGCAGCGGGTGCTGATGAGGATGCGTGGCGAAGAGGAAGGCGGGCGCGTAAGGCGGAGGATGTGGCGGTGTGGTGGGCACCGTGGGACTATTCACGTCCAGTCCTGGGTTCTGTTTCTTCCATTTGGTTCGCCGATTTTGGAACCAAATTTTCACCTGGGTCTCCGTTAACGAGAGGGACAGTGCCAGGTTCAGGCGTTCGCAGACAGACAGGTATCTGGTGGTCTTGAACTTGTTCTCCAAAGCGACGAGCTGTTCGTACGTGAACGCGGTCCTGGCTCTTCTAGGCTTGCCACCTGTGCCACCGCTCCCGCTGGTTCCGTTCTGGCTGGTTTGGTTTTGTCCTTGGCAACCCTGCGCCTGCACGCTGCTGGACGACGACGAGGACGAGGAGGACTGCCTCTTCTTGCAGTTCGACGATGGAACGTTGCTCGTTGCGGTGGTATTACTCTCCCGGCCAGCGTTCGAGGATTCCTGATCCGTCACCCTCATCTCCACGTCCTCGTCCTCGTCCTCTTCGTCAGGCTCCTCGTCCATGTCCTCCATTCCCGTGTCCGGTGTGCCCTCCTCGTCTTCCTGGCCGCTGCCGCAGGCGAACTCGCCCCGCGAGTCACCATCTGAAAATAGCAATAACACCAGAGGATCAGCGGGGAACGTCTCGCGGGGGAAGATTGCCGTGGCAAGGAAAGCGATACGGTGTTGTGTGACGAAAATTGATTACACCACGGGGGGTATAAAATTGCGCCGCGGGTGTCGGTTTACCCATGACAAAGCGGTAACGCGATCCCGGCCGTCGTTTCACACCCTGTCCTCACATCGAGACGCGGAAGATGCGCCGCCGTTCGAACTCGATACCGTATTATACGGAAAAATAAAAAAAAAAAAAAAAAAAAAAAAAACAAAAGCAAAAAAGGACGATCTCCGTTTATCGGAGCGGAAAATAGGCGAAAGAGTGTGCAACCAAATCGAAGTTGCAAACCTCGTGTAGGAACCCTTTTACCCCATCACCGTTATCGCGGAACCGCAGTCACAGGGTTCGAAACGCGCGGCCGTGCTACGTTCCACGGCAATCAGTTTAACGAGCGTGTCGTCGGTGCGGCCGCAAAAGCTGGTCCCGCGTATCGTGCCGCATTTAATTTAATTTCTGTTTGCTCGAGACACCGTAATCGCGAAAAGGTACTCCAAGCAAGATATCCCAACGACGACGGGGCAAACCAACCAATCGACCGACCGACCGACCGACCGATCGACCGACCGATCGACCGACCGATCGACCGACCGATCGACCGATCTCTACAGCCGACAAACGATCGAAACGCGCGAAACTCGTAGAGAGAAAGCGACCAGCCGGCCGCCTGGAACGAGGGAAAGAGAAAGAGCGGCCAATCGGTCGCTCAATGAGAGAGGAGATTGGAGATTCAATCAGCACGCAGATGTCCCGGGGACAGATATTCCCTGGCTCTGGTCCGTGGAGGCTGGGGCGCTCCTGGGAGGTTGGGGGAGGAGGGTGGGGATAGGTTTCCGGATAAAACCAGAGACAGAGAAGGAGAGAGGTTGGCGGTGCCGCGCGATTGAAAGAGACGGATGAAGAGGACAGGAGCGGCACAGGGTGTATCGGCAGAGAAGAGAGGAAGATACACGGAGAGCGGCAGAGGAAAAAGAGCGAGACGGTGGAACTTTATCCGAATTGGCGTGGCTCGTGGCCCATAGCCCGTAGCCTAGCACTGTGCCTGGGGGTTGCAAGTCCGTAGGGGGCGACGGATCGAGAAGGTTTACGCCGTAATGGGATTTGTATCTCGTTAACGCGCGATCGTTCTTGCCCCGTCGTACAGGCCGCCGACCGACTACCACCTCTCGCTTCCTCCTCTGTTTCCTCTTTCTTTGCCTATTTCCGCCACCGGCCTCGTATCTTTCAGCTCCACACCGTGAGCCACAGGCTACGGACTCTGCCCTTTCTCCCTCTCTCTTTCTATACGCGTGTACGCTCCGATTGATCGCGTCTAATTGAATCGCGTAATTTATATTGTTCCCCGATCGTCTCTCTTCGTCGGCCACCAGGTGCTGCTACGTTCTTCACGCTGACCGATCGTGTTCGCGGGTCACTATGCTCTCCGATTATTCGGGGAGAAGGCGAGACGATGAATTTTCCAGCGACTCGAAAAACGACGCGATCGAGCCGTCCACCGTGAATCTCGGTGACCGATGATCGTCGAATCGATCGTACGCGACATCCGTGCGCGTCGTTATAACCGCGTGTCTCGGACAATTAAGTTCGAACGTATCCACGATGAATCGCCTCTTATCGCGTTTATCGACTTTTTATAGCGGCACCGCCGCCGCTCCAAACCATTTATCTCGTTTAGATCTTCTTCATTAGGCAGCACGATCACGGGGTCCAACGCGGGAGAACCGATCGGGGGTCGTAGCTTCCCCAGGGGCACCGTAAGGGGGCACCGTAAGGGGGCACAGGGGACGTCGGCACAGTCAGGAACACTTATTTCGGTTTTCCTCGTTAAGCACAATGACAGAGTTTGACAACGAGCGCCGCGATCTGGGAATACGCGCGCGCTCCCCTTTGGATCGCCGCCGATGACGATGACACGTTGACGGAGCGTGCGAGACGTGTCTCTTGGATCGAAGCCTAGAAACGTTCTCGGCGCCGCGGACGATATTAAGATCGGTGTGAAAATCTCAGCCAACGGGGAAGGATAAACGAGCCGGTTGATCGTGATCGATTCGATCGAACGGTGCTGTTTGTTTTATCAGCCGACAGCCAATTATAGATGGCAAGAGTCGAATAATCGTCTCCGGCTCTTCGTACATACGGCTTCGTAAAAGCTAAAGCCAGAGGTTAGAAACATATGGTCGCGTGTCTAAAATCTGTGGGGTTGGAAATATCGCGGTGGTGTTGATTGATCCGTTAGGGGGTCGAAATTGCTTTCACCGGCGACGATCTAAACAGCAGGCTCGACACGATTGTTCTCGTTAGCTGCAGTCTAATTATCTCCCGTTGAACAAGTCCACTATATCACGCTCCGTTGTCCAAAATGCGATTCTCCGAATTTTATCTTCCAACCAGGTTGCCCGAGCCATTACGAGGCAGCTCGTACTTTCTTATTTTCAAGTCGCTACAAATTTCGCGCGCGTTATCGTTATCGCGAGAAGGTAGCGGGAAAATACGAGCAATTATCATATTATTTCCCCGTGCAGGAGCAATGCGACGAGTCCGCGGTCCAGGAACAATGGCTCGACCGGTACAACGGTGGAATCGGTCTCTTAACGAGCGGCGACGATACCATCTGGCTGGTCTCGATAAGAAAAACACGAGAAGCAGCGTTTAACGGTATCCAACGGCGAGGTAGCGGCCGGTAATTACAATTTTTCTAGAAATCTAGCGGAAAATCCAGGGGTCTTTGAATCGCCGAGTCTCTCGAGGGGGTGAGAAAGACAGAGGGGGAGGGAGAGAGAGGGAGAGAGGAGAACTTCTCCGACGACGACCGGTGGTGGCGTGTGCGAAAGGGGGACAGGCGAAAGGCGTAGTGTGCCGGGATGAAACGCGGGGACGTCGAGGGAACGAGGGAGAGAGAGAAGTCATTATGATGCAGAAGAGCCAATTTTCTGGGCGGCTTGGCGCGATGCGACGCGATACGCCGCGATGCTGCGCGATTATCATAACAACCGACGATATTATTCCGTCGCCGGATTTGCCGTGGGGGCGGACACCGTTCGCCGCTAGCAGCAGTCGAAACGGATTTCACCGATCGGCCGGCTGGCTCTGATGCACTTTTAATGGGTAGCCTGACCACCCTGGAAGATGGATGGCCTGAGAATCGTGTAATCCTGATTTCATCGCCACGATCGATCGATCCTCCAAGGAATCGTCTCGCCCGTTCGGTTATACCCTTCTCTCCTCCCTTCGTCCATCCACGGACTCTTCTTCGCGTCCATCGGATCGTTTTTTTCCCGATTTCCGGTGGTCGAAGACGCACGCGGTCGACAGCGTCGGTTGATTTCGTTTGCAGCCAGTGTCCCGTACCGGGATAAAGGGACGATAATGATGGGGTTCAAGGACTGGTTAACGCAGATTAGCGGAGCAATTTGTCACGCTCCGACAGCCCGCCCTCGCGAACCCTCCCCCCTTCTCCCCGCGTCTATAACCCCCTACATCAGCCAACGGTGAGTTCCTTTCCTCTGTTTCTACGTCGTTTCACCCTCTTCGCCCTCTCCTCCTACCGCGTTATCGGTACCCGGGATTCTTCCTCTTATCTGTCCGCCAGACTCCATTAAATTCGAAAGTCAACTGTGAAATTGGGATTCGGCGCGCGCGGACTCTCAATTCGATCATCGCGAGAAGATAAGCTTTCCGCGGCAGATGCCCGCTCGGATTAGATCGCTTGCGGGAAAGAATTTAATAAACGCGCCGATTTCCACCGTCCTTGTCTCATCTATTATACTATCTCTATCTATTGCGCGTCGCTCTCGTCTATTACAAATAAGAATCTCTAGTCGCTCTTCTCGTATCAATCGATCGACGATGCAAAGTTTCGATCGATCGCGTTCCACGTCGAGGTTAGACGTCGAGGGTTGGTGTTCACCTTGGTTGTACGGCCGATCGAACGGTATCGCGGCTACGCGAGACGCGTTTGTTACAGATAAGAACTCATCGGTCATTCATCGGTCGTTCGTCGGTCGTTCGTCGGTCGTTCGTCGGTCGTTCATCGGCCGTGGATCGATCGGCGGTAAAAAAAGACTTGGACGAATTAAGCTCGATGCGAGGGTTAGACGCGAAGAACGGAGTTTGCTTTCCTCGAACGGCTGCTTAAATGGTTTCAAGGCTACGCGAGACGCGTTTAAGCGGATCACGACGGGACGAGTCGCGCGAGAATGGCATTAGACTCTTCTAACGTTGCCTCTGCATTAACTGCGCGACGTTTGTCCGGTCTGGTTGCCGTGTTCCCAGTAAGGCGTCTACGTCGTCACTTTTGTCGGAATCCCCGTACACGCAAATAACTCTGAAACGAACGAAATTGCGGGACGCATGGAGAACAAGCTATCCTTCTAGCGTCTAAAGTTAGAACGAGGAAGAAGCGAGACAGCACGCGTCACGAGGTTCGGCGAAGAGGAGGGAAGATGTACCCGGTTTACGAAGACGAAAAAATCGCTTTCAAGATCATGGGATCTCGCGGGAGACGAGGCCCATATGTCGCTCGAAGAAAAAAGAGCGCGCCCGCTGGGCCATGTTTTGGCGAACGGTTACAAGGCGAGCAAGACCCGCTCGAGTTAGGAGGAAGCAATAAACATGCAGCTTCGCGGAGAAAAAGCCACCGGAGATTAGGAGACGACTTTGCGAGTCGCTCGAACGCGACAGATTCTTCCCAATTAATCGGTCGCGACGATCCCTCGGACGAAATTTCTGCAAAACGACGACGGTACATCCGTGTCTTCGATAGACTGGCGCATCGACATCGTCGCGTAGAAGCGATCGATATTCGTCGGCTCCCTTTTAAATTAATCATCGAATTGCCCCCTCGATCGTCCGTCCTAACGACGATATGCTTGAAAATCTTCCAAACATACCGATTGTCGCACAACGAGGAAACAACGTTAGGAGCGTGCTTTTCTTACTCTTTATCCGCGAATGTCAAAGAAAACCGTAAATATCCAGCCCGAAGGGAGATCCTAAAGCGGCTGATTAATCACCTTCGTGCACGCTGTCGGCCCGCCGATGTCGTCGGTGCTGAACGCGATTGTGAAGGACGCGTCCGCCGGTGAACTTGTTCGGGTCCAGGATATTCTCCACGGAGAATGCCAGGCACCGTTTGTTCGCCTGAACGGTGCTGGCGGTCGTGGTGATGCTGCCGGTCGACGTGCCCGTCGTTCGGGCTGCGTTTCCGGATGTACAGACGGTCATCACCGTGGAAGCGGCGGCGGCGGCGGCGGCGGCGGCGGCGGCGTGCGCGGATATGTACACAGGTGCCCCGTGGCCAGTGGTTTGTCCGCCACTCTGAACACACGAGAAAGGATGCACTCCTCGATTCGCGAACGGGTTAAGGAACTGATCGGATCCACCGCCCCTGGACGAAGGAGCCGTTAGATCTACCGGGCTACTGGGGTTGCTTTCGTCCACCTCGTCCCGACAAACGTCCACCTCTACCTCCTCGTCCTCCTGGTAGCTTCCGTTTCTATTTCCAGGATGCACTTCCTCCTCCTCTTCCTCCTGTTCCTCGTCGTCCTCTTCGTCCTCGACGATATTTCTCCTGGCGGAAACGTTCCTCTCGTGTTCCCCGTCCTCCTCTTCCTCCTCGTCCTGTTCCTCCTCTTCCTCCACTTCGGTGTCTATCCTCTTCTCCCTGGCCGATGACGCGTCCATCTCGTGGAACTGATCCTTGTCGACGACGGATCGCAGGATCGGCGAGGTCGACGGCGAGTGTTGCTGACGCACGTTGTCGTAGTGCACGAAAGGCTCGCTGGTGCGTACGTGGAGCAACACGTGCCTCCTTTCTTGAGGCGGTAGCGAGAGCCCGGCACGCATATCCGCTTCCTCCCGCGGTAGGACGACCGGTCCTAAAGGCGACACGGTCCTGCCTTCCTGCATCCTCCACATAACCCTCGCGGTTATTCCTCTTTCTTTACCTCGCCTCTCGATCCTCCATTCCGTCTCGTTGCTGGAAAACACTTCTCCGGCGCTTGTTTACGTGCACATTCGCGTCGATCCTTCAAACAGCGTGCAACGTCCCGATTCTTCGAGACATCACTCACACCGACCGACGATCATATCATCACATTCTACTTTCCCAGGCGGATCATCACTAATTGCTCAACTGCCCGTTTTACACACCGTTGCCGATCCTCTCGCAAGATACACCGACGGCTCCGGTTAGTATCCACGCCTCGAGTTTGTTCGCCGAACTGGCCCGCGCACCGCGAGGACAACAACGACGTTCACGGGTGACCGTGTGCGAGCGAAGAGGAGATATCGTCGCGCCGAGGATCCAAGCGATCAGCGTGGTCGGTCGCGCGATTAACAGTGTCTTTGGTAGGCAGAAGCCGCACGCGTCCCGTAAAAGCTGCTCTCGGGACTTCCACGTAGTGCCATGGTGGCTGAATAGGTGGTATATCGGCGTATTATTAGTAGCGAAGAACCGTCGTAGGAACGTCGTCGCAGCGGAAAGCAACGAACCCTCTGGTGGGGTGTTGTTCCGCCTCGAATAGGCGTGTCCAACCCCTGCTGGCTTACCAGAGTGTTCCGGTACGGTTCGAGGGGCGTGCACGTCTGCGTTCCGCGGGGGTTGCGCGCACACACGTGCTACCCCTTGTTCGTGGTGGGTGCTACGAGCGATCCGTGTTGGTTTGTGCGTGCGTGTGTGTGCGCGCGCGCGCGCGCCTGTGTTGGTTCACGTGCGCGCGAACGTACACGACTACGAAGACGTACTCAGACATCGGCATCGGCACTGAATGGATGGGCACGAACACGAAACGGAGCCGCGTGCAGACGTTTCGCGGCCCCACGAGCGAGCTTTCGCCAGATACTCGGGTATGTACACACAGGGTCTACCTTTCCTCCCTCTCCTATCGTCTATCCAGCCCACTCTCACCCCACTCTCTGCCTGTCCCGCGATCCGACCGGCTAAAGT